>JACXGJ010012720.1:0-17418 GCA_016801105.1 Esox niger
CGTCCCCCACAATCACATTCCTAAGGAACAAAGGACAGATACCCTTAATGGTTTAGGCAGTTGAGCAGATGGTCAGAGAACCTAATGATTCTCTGAAATAATACAGATGCATGTCACAACCAAAGACCAGAGTTACATACCATGTAATAGACAAGCAAACATGTCTCCAAAATACATTAGTTAAGAAATTGCCACAACAGAACCCATTCACTAGAAGACAAATGATAGTGGCTTGCTTTCTGATAGTAGAGTGATTTAAAAAGTATGTTTTGCCCAAAAGTCCCCATGTAATGTCAGTAGAAAGAGTTTACGCCACCAGAGTGCTATTATCCACCTTCCTTTTGTCACTTTTCTCTTGAAAGCAAGCCAATGGTTTTGACCTCATTTGCCAAGAATCCAGAGGTGGCTGAACAGAGAGCCCTGGTAAGGATGTAGGGTTTGAGCATTGCCTGAAGCTAGGGGGAAGCTGTTCCGGAGGCAAGCATCATGATCGTGAAGCGGATAAAAGCATGTAGTGGGCCTACCGTCTTCAACTAGAAGCTTCAAACCATGTCTACTTCTGTCCTATATGTGATAGGCCTGACTGGGTACAACTGAAAAAGCTGTAAAAAAAAGTATGGGCAACATCCTATCATGTCCCTGTAAGGAAGCACTTCCTCTTTGAAGTGCGCACGTGTAATATTTCAATTCCACCCTACAATATGGCAAAATGGTCTAAATAACGTAATGTACTCCATTTGTATTGAAATCAGATGTTTCATCAATGAAAAAACCTGTCAGCCAAGTTCCATTTCGCTCCAACAGCTTTCACTGCCCTGTTACTGGGCTTCCTCTCCCTAAGGAGCGTTGGATTGACATCCTGATGTTTCAGGTTTATACCATCTCATGGGACCAGCTCCCTGTCCAGCTGTAGATGTATTTGTGCAAGGGAGAAGTGTTCAGGTATTTTATGACATTTCCAGCTGGTATACTGAACCAAAATAGAAATGCAAAATGCAACTATTTCAAAGATTTTACTGAGTAAATATCATAAGTTTAAAGGAGAAATGCTCACGTGTAGAGATGTAAATCGGTTTCTGCACAAGACTTGAGAGATAAGCTTTTTGTCAATTTGTGAAAATGTCTCTGCAGATGAAGTATGGGATGCTATTATAATTGTACAATTTATGAATCACGGAATTGTCTTGTCACTCCCAAATGGAAGACAGTTGCATTGGTAGATTTACTGTATAGAGTACACAAAAAAAACACCTTACTTTCATACTACTCCTTTCTACAAAGGCAAAATCTCTTGAAAATAAGATGCATATCTGGAGATTGTAAAATTGTAATTATCATTATGTTCTGCTCTTTAATATCTAGTATCCATACAGAGCAATGGAGTTGGAAAATATCAATCATATATCATACAGTGAGAGGATTTCATTTCAGTAGATGTAACACAAAAAATAAATCAAAACTATGCTGACATACTGTGTAAGGTTAAGATAAAAGGAATTTGTGAAGCTCCGCTCATTAAGCAGAGGAGTAAACAGAAAGATCCCAACATACCAGGAGGTTGACAAGTCTGCAGCTGTGCCTTTGAAAAAGTGGGCACTCCTTATCATGGGGCAGCTTCCATTCTCACCTTAGTCACTGTCATTATTTGCAATTGGTCCATTATTTGGGGGCAGAATCATTGAAATATTGTCTGGTGAACAGTCAAGTCCATATATAACAAATTAAGAAAATATGGAATGATTGTGAATCTGTCTAGAACAGGCCGTCCTCAAAAACTGAGCATCCAAGAGAGATGGGCACTAGTCTGGGAGGCTACTGACAGTTTTATGGCAAACTGTAAAGTGACCTATGGGAGAGAGGCAAAGAAATACATTGTTGAAAAAACTCTGCTAGAGTTTGCCATAAGGCATGTGGAAGATTGAGACCAAGTGCTTTTTGGACTCAATACATAGCACTATGTTTGGGGCAAGTCTAACACCTCACACCATTCTGAGAAAAATTGTGGTAACAGTATCATGCCATAGGGATGCTTTCAGCCACAGGGACTGGTATCCATACAGAAATCTAATTAATGGCCATAAATGGCAATATGCATTAAAAGCCTAAACTTTACAATACATGGTCATATAAAATTGTGCTCATAAGTTTGCATACCCTGGCAAAAAGTATGACATTTTGGCATTGATTTAGAAAATATGATTGATTGATTTAGTCTGATCATGCAAAAAACTGTACTTAGTTTATTAAAGGATAGTGATCATATGAAACTTGATCGCAGTTGTTTGTCTTTTTAAATTATAATGATAACAGAAATCACCCAAAAGGCTGTGATTATGTTATCATACACTTGAATGTTTGGCCTTGTTACAGACACACAAGGTGACACACACAGGTGGCAATTAAAGGTGAATTTTCCACACCGGTAGCTTTTAAAATTGCAATTAGTGTCTGTGCACAAATAGTCAATGAGTTTGTTAGCTCTCATGTGGATGCACTGAGCAGGCTAGATACTGAGCCATGGGGAGCAGAAATGAACTGTCAAAGGACCTGCCTAACAAGGTAATGGAACTTTATAAAGATGGAAAAGAATATTAAAAGATAGCAAAAGCCTTGCAAATAATTTATTAAAATGTGGAAATTTCAGGGATCTATTAATACCCAGCCAAGGTCAAGTAGACCAAGAAAGATTTCAGCCAAATCTGCCAGAAGAATTGTTTCCGATGCAAAGAAAAACCCACAGATATCCTCAGGAGTAATACAGTCTGCTCTGGAAAAAGACAGTGTGGTTGTTACGAGGAGCACAATACAACAATACTTGAACAAAAATGCCTTTACTGTACCAGAATTCCACAAAAAAGCCTGGTTAGAATATACCCGACAACACCTTGACATGCCTCAGAGCTTCTGGCACACTGTAATTTGGAGTGATGAGACCAAAATCAAACGTTATGATCACAACCATAAGCTCTATGTCTGGAGAGGGGTCAACAAGACCTATAAACAGAAACAGAACAGAATAACAACCCCACTGTGAAGCATGGTGGTGGCTAACTGATGTTTTGGGTGTGTATGAGCTCTAAAGGCATGGGGAATCTTGTAAACATTTATGGCAAGAAGAATGCAGCATGTTATCAGAAACCACTGGCAGGCAATTGCATTCTTCTGCACAAAAGCTGCACATGGGATGCTCTTGGACTTTCCAGCATGACAATGACCCTAAGGCCAAGTTGGTCCTCCAGGGGTTCCGGCAGAAAATGGTGAAGGTTCTGGAGTGGCCATCACAATCTCCTGACCATAATATCATTGAGCCACTCTGGGGACATCTCAAACTTGCGGTTCATGCATATATATACATACATACATATATTGCCACTGGTCAAATTGTAGAGATGTGCTTGAAGAAAAGCTAATCCAGAGCCCACAAGACCTCAGATTGTGGTCAGCACTACATCAACTCAAAGCACACAGCCACGACAACTCTGAAATGCCTACGGGACACGTCTGTGAATGTCCTTGATTAGCTCAGGCAAAGCCCGCACCACAGTCCAATTGACAATATGTGTAGAGTTGAAAATTGCTTTTCACTAATGATCACGATCCAACTTGACAGAGCTTGAGCAATTTTGCAAAGATGAATGGGCACATTTTTTGCATCCAGATGTTTAAAGCTGTTAGACACTTATTCAAATAGACTCATGGATGTACTTGCTGCCAAGTTGCCTCTACCAAATATTGACTAATGGGGTTGAATAATTATGCAAGAAATCATTTTCTGTTTTAAATTCAAAGTAAATTGTAAAGAAAATCGGTTTCTATTTTTTATTTTGACATAGGCTTTTCAGTGTCAAACTAACTATATCCATAAATGATTCAATGTTTTAAGACATTCAAATCTGTCCATGGGATGAATACATTTGAGAGGCCCTTTGTGTCAATTTATCACTGAGTTACAATTTTTTTTTTATGTATAGTATAATTTTGTTTAATCTGATTTATTTCTCAGGTCTCTCTAATCTGGTAGACTGGATTGGAACTCTTGAGGACTGAATTCAACCCGCAGGTTTGTTTGTTACACCTCTGTTAGACTTTATTTTTATTTTTATTGTAATTCGAAAACCACAAATGCTAAGGAAAAGCATAAAATGTTACAGTAACCATTTAATTTTCCCAGCCACCCGTTTTGTATTTTTTTTCTTCATTTTCTAAGTGTATTCAAATGGTTCATTTAAGCCGTGACCCAGAAGAGCAGTTCTACACTGCTTAGTCTATGTAGCTTGGAGAACAAATACAGTAGATCTGGTCATAGGAAAAAAGGCAATGAACACTGGTCGAATTCTTCAGATAACATACAGCTCTGGAAAAAGTTAAGCGACCACTGCACCTTTTCTTTCCAAAAAAGTTGAAAAGAAAAGTTTTGAGGAACAGAAGCGTTCAATTTGCAGTTGTCTCTTAATTTCAACCCTTCTGTTCCTCACTCAATACCTTGAGAAAGAAAAAGGTGCAGTGGTCTCTCTTAACTTTTTCCAGAGCTGTATTGACATCACGAGTAATCTCTTCCCAGACACTTCCACCCAAATGCATTAGCTAATAAGAAAGTTGTTTAAACACCCGGAGTGATGGGCAAAGACTTAGTCGGCTTTGTCTACCTACTAACCATCTCCCATAACTCCTTTCTCTTCTTGTGTGTTGCGCACAAATCAATGTGTTGTAACATTGCTGTGGTACAGCTGAAGGTACAGTGGAAGGTAATTGCTGCTTCACTAAAAAAAATGGAAGCATGATGTAATAATGTTGCCACAGTAGCTAGCTAGCTTGTTGAAGGAATATTGTTTTTAGGCTTGTAGGCTTCCAGCAGGTTAGCGTCTCCTATGTAACAGGGTTAGGTATTAGCTGGCTCAGACTATAGTTTATTTACATTACCAAACATGGTATGGAGGAAATACTTTCACAGTAAGGTCACTCACATGGTGGTTATTCCTACTAAGGCCAACTTTCAAATGTGGTTATGTCCCTGCAAGGGCATACAGTATGTTCGCTGCATGCAATAGCTTGGGGAGGTGGTTACATGATGAGTAACCCACATTTATTTTAATCAATCAATCAAATGTATTTTATAAAGCCCTTTTTGCATCAGCAGTTGTCACAAAGTGCTTTCACAAAACACCTGGCCTTAAACCCCAAGGAGCAAACAACAGTAGTATTGAACTTCAGGGGCTGAGAAAAACTCGCTAAGAAGGCTGAAATTTAGGAAGAAACCTAGAGAGGAACCAGGCTCAAAGGGGTGACCAGTCCACTTCTGGCTGTGCCGGGTGAACATATTAAGAGTACAAATTGTAATAATCAATCCATGCCTGTGGTCTGAGCCCAGAGTCGATTTAAACTTAGTCCAGATTGGAGGCATGACCAGATGGACAAGGACAGGAACAGATGGGGGGGTGGGGGGGGGGTCAGCAGAGTGGCAGCTGAAATCGTCAGGTATCCATGCCTAATACCTGAATAGTTACTTTGGCTGTACTTTGGCTGTAGGCTTTAGATTAACAGGCTAATTTGCTCTTCTGAGCAAAATACCCTTTTTTGAACCTCGTCAGAAATATTTGAGGCAAGTCTCAGATAGGCCCCTGTGAGGAGGGGAAGATGTACTCCTAACCTTGTCTGAAAGTCAAGTGAATCTCTATACTTTTCAGATGCCCAGGAGACTTGATTGGGACCTGGGTTTGATACAGGAAACTAAAATCAATATATACAGAGACCCATTGCTATGATAAACCACAAAACATGGATGTGGTATCATTTCTCTAATTCATTTGCATACACTTACAAGATTAAAATGGAAATTTAAAAGAGAAAAAGCCTAATTAAATACTTGGGAAATGAAAAACAGACTCTTTCAATTTCTCATTTCACATTGCATTTACAATTTTATGTGCTGCTCATTACTACTATCTCCTGGAATTTTACAATTCAAGATAAATGTCATTTTTTTCTGAAATGTTGATATCCTCAAAATCATTATAATATCCATTGGGGTTTTAGTCTGCATAGATGAGAGCATTAAAACAATGGGACATTTGTAGAATTATTTTGTTCACTGTAGCAGTCTGGTTGTGACTAGATTATATTGTATTCTGTATTACCCTAGATAGGATATAGGAGAGACACCTCTTTACTGTCTCAAGAAAATCCAGCCGCTGCACATATTTGTAGAACATGGTAGGTTACAATCCATGATATTCCCAAATAAAATGTCTCGCTAATATTCACTAACACAATGTCCTGAATTGACCATCAACATAAACAACAGATAATTAACTTGGCCTATTCCTGTAATAGGTAGTTGCATCTATCAGTTCAATAGTGGTCTGTATCTTAATCCCATAGTAACTCTGTCTGGAACGCTACACTGAGACACTGAAAACACACCTCAGCCTTTCCTATATTTAAGGTCAGTGAGTATGTTTCAGGCAGTAGAATTTGTTGGTTGCCTCTGAAGCCTCGAGCATTTGGCTCTTAATCTGAATCTCTCACTCTGTGCTCTACCTCTTCATTGTCACACTGCTGAATTAAGTAATTCTCTGATCTCTCCACTCTCCTTCCGCCAACCCGTGCCCTCGACAGACAGCATGGCAACACCAGCAGAGCTTCAAAAATTCCTCTTTTTGAAATGACATCCCTTCAAATTGATATGGTCTACAAATATCAGGTTTCCATGGTTAACTTCAAAGCTAGGATATACAGTACCAGTTACAGTAGCTATCAATTTTCAGTAGAACCCTTTAATTAATTGTTCAATTAACATAATCAAAAATCATTGTCGATACAATATAAAAGCTAAAACGGAAATGAAGTAAAACCACTATCCTGGCAATAATACATTAATTAACAGCAATTAATAGATGTGTAGAATACTGCAAACATTATACACTGGGAGTCATTAGAAGTCAATAGCCTTCTTTCATGGTGAGTGTAGATTGATGCATGTTGTTCAGTGAGGCTGCAGGGATGAGCCTCCGGCTGTAAGGGTCTGCTAAGTCAACAGGTTGACAGTGGCCATGTGAGGCTCCGAAGTGGAGGTCTTAACAAGATCCAGGGCAGCCACTGGTCAAGACTGCAGTGTGGGAGCTGAGGCAGCAACCAGTTGGTGGACGAGCCTCTATGATGTGCTCCATGGACATTTGGATCTGAGGAAGCCAATCTGGAAAGCTCTAAGTTGGTGTTGAGGTGTTGAGAAGCTCTAGGTTGGTATAGGCTGGATTCTACTGTGTGTCTGGGCTCTGGTGGACGGAGGCTGCGGGAGATCTACGGGGGAAGCCAATTAAGTTGCAGTGAAGGGTGTGCAGGGCGGAAAGGCGTGCTTAAGTGTCTGGCCTCCTCTAGACAAGCCATGAGAGTGGAAGAGCCTCAGTGAGCTCAGGAAAGAAGGACATTTAAATAAAATGTCTACCGTAATAGTTACCTAGCAGACGCTCCTTCAGAGTGACTTACAGTGCATTCAGATTAATAGATAGCTTTTGATAGGTGGGAGAATAACACAACTAAGCAGCATGTGGTAGACTTTACCCAATAGTGCAGCTGTCAGCAAAGTCAATGCCAAAAAACAAACAATTGGCAAGCATGAGTTCAGGGAAGGCAACATCATTTGCTGGGTGTATTTGTGAATGATGGCAGGAGAACTTGTTTAGCACAGCAGCCCGCTGGGTGGTGTGAGAAATGTTATGAGTACACTTAGAGACAATGGCATCATATAGCAGACATAGAGTTGGATATTATGATATATAGAGGAATACTGTTGTTGGCCATAACAGACACAGAACTACAATAATACAGGAAAGAACAGATGTTTGGGAGAGGAACAGCTGTAACTGCAGGTGACGATGGAAACTGAGGATAAAGAGGATTTCACCCCCTGCTCATGTCACACCCACACCTTGTGACTGAAAAGGCAGGGAGTTATTCATAAGATGAATAAATAGATTCTAGAATGAATAGAGTGTTAAAGGTTTGAACTCCAATTTCAAAGGAACAGGAATTGTTGGCTGTGCAACAGCCAATGACAGGCAAGGTATATTTAATCACACCATCTTGTGAAAATCTAAATATCACATTAGTTCTTTGTTTATATGCAAGCTGTTTAGAATTTCTTTTTTAACATTTCAGTTTTTTTAATAAGCACTTTCTATTTTGATTTTTACTCTCCCTTTTAATTGTAGCATGAATCATGTACACTGTATGAAAATAAAAGTACATTTATCATTTTCACATTCCCATTTAGCACTTACACATTGCCAAACTGGCACTGATCATCCTCTATCAATCAGAGGCTAAATGGAAAAAGTCGAGCCACCGCACCGATTCCCTAATCAAACATAAAACACAAAGTGCTCTTGTGCTATTCCAATGTCAATTAGCCTAGCCGGAAGAAAACATCGGAATATGTTGAATAATATCCATGCCCTGGATTCATTCGTTATCTTCAAGTTGGTCTCTGCTAGCTATGGCAGTCAAAAATAGCTTACTTGATAAGTAAGCACTAGTTTGTGTCAGGTTGCCAGGTCAGTCAAAAGTAAAATACATCTACCTTGTATACTGTGAGAAATGGTAAAAACAGTGAGAGGTTTGGGGATGTATACTTCTATGTCTAGGTTAAAGCTGTCATTTCTAGAATGGTAAATAATAGATGCGTGTGTGCAGGGAGTAGTGAATGGTGATGTAAAACACCTATCACCCTTGTATGGTTTGTCCTACTGCAAGTGACATATTCCACTTACTAGTTGCAGCATATTTTTGATGGTTCTGCTAACATGCCTACCTCCTGTCCTCCACAGTGCAGGATTTTGATGAAAGTTGAACTGAGGATACGTAAATAACTCCTGTTATTGTCTGTATTTTTGTAGATAGTGCTTAGCTTTGTGGCTTTACCTTACCATTTGCACAAAGGGACCTGTAATTCCACACACACACACACTATGTGTTAACATATTATAAAATATAATTTTTCTTTAAAGGAATTTTCCAAAATCCTATCTTTAAGCACAGAGAAGAAACCATGTATTTATCAATTGGTATTCTGAAAAGGTATTCTGAAAAACAATTTAGATAGCACTCATATAACTTATTATCGCAAAACACTATGTATTAATACCTAAGAAATGCATTCATTGTTTCTATTAAGATTGATAGAGGTCATATCTGAGAAATAACACGGTTTTGAATGGACATTGCAATTGAGGGTTTCCACCGTTTTAATGTGTGGGAATTTCAGCTTAAGTGGCTGATCTCTTCTGATGACCTTGTAGGGGTGATGTCCAACCAGGTTATCTGGAGCAAGCAACAAAGTGAAGGAGAAATGGCATTACCTCAAAAAATGTAACTGGACAGATATGAGGGTTCCGCCTCTCTCCATCTCTTTGGCTGTGTGTTTCATCCTGCCAGTCAGTCTGTCTGCCATATAATTATCTCTGTCACCTACACAAGCGACAGATTTATTTGTGTTCTTCTCAACCAATACTCAGATTTGGTTCCATCCACTGCGCCTGCTTTGGCAGAAACATTCCACCATCTAGTGCACGTTAAGCGCAACTGCATATGATTCTCATGCTAATGTTGCACATTATATTCTATCCCTAAGATTTAACAGCTGAGAATTTCTTCCAGCAATCTAGGGAATCTAAAGAATATGGACATTGTTGTTGACCCTCTAACACAGTGCTAGCCCTACTATTATAGATATTGTACAAATATCTGTGCCTGATGTGTACAGATTTTTGTCAGATCGTAACATCACACCATTGTTGTGGATATACAGTACAGTGTGATGTGACATATCAGTCAGCAGCAGTCCTTAGAGGCCAGAGATGTCACTCTTAGCTCAGATCATGTTTCACTTTCTGTCTCTGCCTAGTTATTAAAATCCATCAACCATGAAATTGACAATTGTGGGAATCTATTCTCCCCTGTGAAATACAGGGAAGTCTGCCAGTTCTACTTTTATTCCACATAGAATAGAAACTTGGCGCTGTGTGAGAGGCCAATCTGTCCATATCGATCCAAGTCAAAGATATAGTGTGTGACTACATTAAAATGGATGAATAAGTGAATTATGACTACATTCAGTGGTACAACATTGTAAAATGAAACAGCATTATGATTTAGGATACAGTGTGCAAATTTACTTCAGGTTTTGGGGTGGAGAAAATTGAAAGCTCCATTTGTCCTGGAGCAGTTCTGATATCTTGTGTCCTGTCAAAACTGCCCTGAATAGGACCAAGAGTCTTTTTTTACCATTAAATCCGATCTGAAAAAAATCTCTTTAATTACAGAAAACAAAACCATTTATTTCATAATTTAACCACAAGGGGACACTAAAGGTCTTTATAATGATTTATGCAGGATGTGCACAAAATGGCCACAACTTGGGATTAGATATAAAAACAAGTAAAGAGGAAAGTGTTGACTCCAACTGTTCAAAACCATAACATCTAAGTTAATGTAAGATGAAAGCCTACTTACATCAAACCCATTCCCAAATTACTACCATAGTATAGTCCTACAACTGTAGTATAACTAATTTACTGTAGTATTCCCAATATTGGCAATGTACCACAGGCCACTGGGTTGACTTATTGCTATTATAGACCAGTTTGGAAAGCTAGAATAGAATAGTAGAATAGTAAAAAGTAAAGTGACGTCAAGCCTGTGTCTTACAGTCTCAAATGTGATGAATTTCAGCCAATGAGCGTTTAACATCACCGCATGAAGCAAAATATAGTGTTCGATCAAAGATATCTAGATATAATTCGAATAGATCTAGCAAAAACTGCTTCTAAGCACATGTGTTTGACATTTTGATTGGCCAACTAATTGGCAAGTTCTCCGAATTTGAAGTTACTAGCCCTAAGAAATGAGATACATTTTCTTTTTACAGTTCCCTATTAACAACTAGGTTTTTGTAGCTACATCACCAAATCTTTTTCACTGCTGAGGTTCTGTAAATATATTGTATTTATATATTTTATGTATATATTCGCTTATTGCATAGGTCATATTGCTGTGGTTATGTGTTCCCAAGATATCAAACCATTATAATGAAGGTAAAAGAAATTAAGCAGATTAGGTTGGATCATCATTTAAGGACCGTTTGATTAAGATTGTTTTCAGACAAGAACTTGTTTCCATAATTAAATCAATGTCTGATTATTGCCGTCCCTAAATCTCTATTCAAATATGTCTCAGATATCGTGGCTAACAAAGCTGAGGTGAGATGTTATGATCCTTCCATTTTCCAAGCATAAAATATGTCAACTACAGATGGGGGATAATGTGTCTACTTATGACTTACCTATTACTCCTAACCATAATGATGTGTCAGAAAATCAATAGGCTAAATGTAATTTTGTTTAACTAAATGTTTTAATCTTCGGCCTATTCTGGGGTATTGATCTCTGGCCAGGCAAATGTATTACTCAACAAGCACATTTGGCCATACATATTATTATGTTACTATTTTTGTGTTCCACTTTGCTACTCAAAATAAGCTATTGACTTTACTAAGGTCATTTTACAGTATTTGCTGCAAAAATCCTTATGTAATATAATCATAGCATCTTAATAAGCAGGCCGGTGCTGTAACTTCATATTTTATATAAAAATGAATAATGAGGATGCTTAGAATATATCTAAATAGATTTGCCAAATTAGATAAGTAGTACTTCAGTCTGTTAAGAAATAAATGTAATTACTGATAATAGAGCATGCATAAGAACAACTAAATTGCTTTGGACTGTGTTCACATCACTGTTGGCCTCTGTATTTGCCCAATGTTTGGGGAGCAATTGTACAGCTGCTAAAAGGCATTTAAAAACCTTGAAAATACAAAGTGGTGAAAACCATTTGATGAATTGAGACCTGTTCTCATTAAAACCAGGTCCTGTAAAATCATTAAACAGGAAAGTGGTGACTCCAACTGTTCAAAATCATAACATCAAGGTGTTAGATGACTGTAGTTAAATTGACTCTAGTATATTTAACCCATAAGGCATGGGAGGGTGTAGTATGTGGCCAATGCACGATGTCTGTCTATTATTAGACTTGCATGGCAAATAGTCGACTGTATTGATTATAGTAGCCTACCGTATTGGGTACCAATGTCAGAGTAACCCATTCAATGTTGGTATTTTGTGTGGTATTTGCACATGTGAGTAAATTACTTAAGAAAATGTTCTTTTCCCCAGGACTCATGAAGATAATATAGTTGAGTCCTGAAATAATTGGACACTGACACAAGTTTTGTTATTTTGGCGTTTTACCAAAATACATTCAAGTTACAGTTAAAGAATGGATATGGGCTTAAAGTGCAGTCTCTCCACTTTCATTTGAGGTTATTCACATCCAAACTGGATGAAGGGTTTAGGATTTGCAGCTCTTTAATATGTAGCCCCCTCTTTTTAAAAGGACCTAAAATGATTGAAAAATGTATCTATAAGCTTCATGGATAGGTGTGGGCTATTCTTTAATTATTCATTCATTAATTAAGCAGGTGAAAGCTCTCAAGTTGATTCCAGGTGTAACATTTGCATTTGGAAGCTGTAGCTGTGAACCCTCAACATGTGGTCAAAGGAGTTCTCATTGCAAGTGAAACAGGCCAGTTCTGAAAAAACATTTTTTGGACAGATTAAACTAAGATCAACCTGTACCAGAAGGATGGCAAGAAAAAAATATGGAGAAGACATGGAACTGCTCAGGATCCGCAGCATACCCCATCCTGTGTAAAAGAGGGAGCCAGCGTGATGGCATGGGCACGCATGGTTTCCAATGGCCCTGGGTCACTATTGGTTATTGATTATGTGACAGAAGCAGCCACATGAAGGGGTACAGGGATTTTTTTTTTTTCTCAGATTCAGACAAATTCAGTGAAGTTAATTGGACAGCGCTTCACTTTAAAGATGGACAATGAACCCAAACATTCTGCGAAAGCAACCCAGGAGGATTTTAATGCCAAGAAGTGGAATATTCTCTAAGAGCCATGTCAATCTCCTGATCTCAACCTGATCAAGCATACATTTCACTTCCAGAAGACCAAACTTAAGGCAGAAAGACCCATGAACAAACAACTGAAGACAGCCACAGTAAAGGCCTGGAAAGGAGTAAACCCGGCGTTTCATAATGTCCATGCATTCCAGACATCAAGCATTTTCATTGCCTGCAAAGGATTCTCAACAAAACATCAAAATGAACATTTTATTTATGATTTGGCTCTGGTGATGATTTAGTTTGTGCTAATTTGTCCAATTACATTTGAGCTCCTGGAATAAGGAGACTGCGTTTGAAAATGGTTGCAATTCCTAAACGTTTCATACAATATAATTGTTAATCCCCTTAAAGCTGAAAGTTTGCACTTCAATTTAATCTTGGTTGTTTCATTACAGATCCATTGTAGTGTATACAGACAAAAATATATGAATATTATGTCAGTGTCCAAATATTTCCGGAACAAACTGGATATTGACCACAACATACACTGTATAGCAAAAAGTATGTGGACATCTGAGTTGCACCGAACAGTCATGCTGAAACAGAAAAGGGCCTTCCCCAAACTGTTGCCACAAAGTTGGAAGCACCCAATTGACATAAAATATATTTTCATACTATAACATTAAGAAGTTGCTTTACAGGAAATAAGGGGCCTAGTCCGACCCTGAAACACAGCCCCACACCATTATCCCTCCTCCACCAAACTTTACAGTAGGCACAATGCATTCCTGTAGGTAGCATTCTCCTGGGAACTAACACACCCAGATTTGTCAATCAGACTTCTACATAATGAAGCGTGATTCATCGCGCCAGAGAACATGTTTCCACTGCTCCAGAGTCCAGTGACAGCAAGCTTTACACCCCTCCAGCTGACGTTTGGCATTGTGCATGATGGCTTGCACACACCTGCTTGGCCGTGGAAACTCCCAACACAGATCTTGAATGATATAACAGATTATAGGCAATTTGTATGCGCTACGTGCCACACAGCCAGCCCACCCTGTTAAGCTCTGCACCCTATATGCACACAAATGCATACTTCCTACGCGTCAATAGATGAACGCATAAGTCAAACATTTTGTAATGTAGCATGGACCTGGAGGGGGCACTGCTAGCGGAGACCTGAGAGAGACACTTGACCCCCGCTTTTTACACATGTTTACGTGACATGTCGTGTTTGAATAATAGAACTTCCATATTAAGGTTACTATAGCAGTGTACTGTGTGTGTTCTAAATCATTCATCCTCACTAGGAATTGTTGCAAATAAATCAATATTATAAATAACATAAAAAATACATCAAATATATATTTATAAAATGGATTAATTCCTTGTTTAGTCAGAATAAATATGAAAAGGTACAGCAAACGGAACTGCCCACATGCAATTGCATCACAATACGACATAACTGTATGAGGTCATACAGACACAACAACTCGGCAGCCTCGTACTGTTAGTTTCCATGGTCCACTGTACCACTTAATGCTGTTTCTCCCACACGCTTCTATTTCACAGTCATAGCAATCCAGGGCAGATCTAGTAGGACAGACATTTCTCCAACTTACGACAATGTCACGTTAAAAGTCACTGAGCTCTTTAATACAATCCGTTGTACCTCCAATGGTTGTCTATGGAGGTTTCATGGCTACCTGCTGGATTTAACACCCCTGACTAAACTCGTTGGTTTACCTAATGTAACATAACACACTAAATGTGAAACATTTGGAGAAAAACCTCAAATAAATCCAATATATATGTTTGGTCACACGGTTAAATTTGTGTCTGGTATTCAAAACTCTGTATCATGTCCTGAGCTTCACTAGTTTTTAAAGTTTGACTTCACACTAAGATCTGATCACAAACAAAATGTTAGATACTGAACAATCAGTTAAAAAAATCTAGTGATACTACTGGTAAATATAACATTGCATAATATATAGTTACCATAGAATAGCACAAAGTTACAGACAGCTGTTGTAAACTGTTATGCAGCTGTCATGAGGTGCACGGGGAATCCAACGAGGGAGATGGAGGCAAATGCAGGGGTGCAGGGGAAGACAAAACCGAGTGCCGTGCACTACAGAAAACACTGAAACTAGGCAAACGGACAGCAAACGGACAGCAAACGGACAGCAAACGGACAGCAAACGGACAGCAAACGGACAGCAAACGGACAGCAAACGGACAGCAAACGGACAGCAAACGGACAGCAAACGGACAGCAAACGGACAGCAAACGGACAGCAACATTCACATTGACAGGCGACATGGACACTGACAATGACCCAACCAAGGCAGGGAGAAACTGACTGAACTAAATACACAGACTAACGAGGAGAACAGAAACAGGTGGGGGCAAAACACATGTGAACAAAATACACTGATCAACTGAAACAAGGACACACAAATCACAGACAAACAGAAAACACGGAATGGAACTGCCCCAGCAGGCCGGGACCGTGACAGCAGCTGACCGTATTCTCTTACCAAGTGGCAACAGTTGGCTTTTTAATAAGCTCAATAAGCTCAAAACTCAACAGAATCATTGAAGCTTTTTTTCTCAAAAACAAACATCATGGTACAGGTGTGCTCCAAAGTTTGCATACTCTTGGATAATTGGTAATATATCTACCATTTGTAAAGAAAACATGAGTGAGAAGGCAAAACACGTCTTTTATTTCTTATGGGATTCACATTTAACTGTAGGTCATAACAAAATAGCACAATCATAAATAAAAACCTATCAACAAAGAATTTTTAACTGACCCCTGTTAAAGCCTGCATACCCTCAGTTCTTAATCCTGTGTATTGCCCCATTCATCATCAATATCATCAATGCTGCCTTTTATAATAGTTGTCTATGAGGCTCCGAATTCTTGCAGGTGGTAGAGCTGCTCATTCATCTTGGCAAATTACCTCCAGGTCATGCAAAGTCTTTGATCATCTTACATGCACGTTTGAGATCTCCCCAGAGTGGCTCGATGATATTAAGGTCAGGAGACTGTGAAGGCCACTCCAGAAACTTCAACATTTTCTGTTGTAACCACTGGAGGATCAACTTGGCTTTATTGTAACCTGGCTTCTTTCTGGCAACTCGACCACGCAGCAAATTTTTGTTCAAGTATCGTTGTATAGTGCTCCTTGAAACAATCACCCTTTTCCAGAGTAGCCTGTTTTTCTACTGACGTTACCTGAGGGTTATTCTTTGTTTTTTTTTAAATTCTTCTGGTAGTTTTGACTAAAATCTTTCTTGGTATCAAGAAATCCCCCAATTTTCCTATTCTTAACAAGAAATTGAACTGTACAGACTAGCATTTGCAAGGCTTTTGATATATTTTGATATTATTTTCCATCTTTATAAAGTTCCATTACCTTGTTAGGCAGGTCTTTTGGCAGTTCTTTTCTGCTCCCCATGGCTCAGTATCTAGCCTGCTGAGTGCATCCACGTGAGAGCTAACAAACTCACTGACTATTTGTGCACAGATACTAATTGCAATTTAAAAAACCACAGGTGTGGGAAATGTACCTTTAATTACCATTTTCACTTATGTGTGTCACCTTGTGTGTCTGTGACAAGGCCACACATTTAAGGGTATGTAAACTTTTGATCATGGCCATTTGGGTGATTTCTGTTATCATTATGATTTAAAAAGGAGCCAAACAACATGCGATTATAAATGGCTTCATATGATCACTATCCTTAAATAAAATATAACTGTGTTGCATGAACAGTCTTATTTTCAAAATCAATGCCAAAATGTCACAATTACTGCCAGGATATGCAAACCTATGAGCACAACTATATTTTCTAAAGGCTGAGCTCGATTACAACCATGTAATATCCACTTGGAATGACAGTCCACGGATATAGAGCAAGTCAAAATGTAAACATAACTAGGAGTTTGGGGTTCTGAGAAGGACACCAGGTCACTGTTACCAGGGTGATGGTTGTCAAAACCCTCTTAGAGTGATTGTCTTGATGATGAAGCTATGTGACAGCATCACTGTTCTGTAATCAATATCTCAATGCGTGTTTGTGGTGAGATTTTTTGTACTGTGTTCACTTGCCTCATAAACACATACATTAATATATTCTATTGCAGAGAGCATGTTGTATAAGTAGAAATCCTAAATAGAAGAATAAGAAGAATAAGAAGAAAACCTAAATACTGAAGAAGACCTTAGCCCCAACTGTTGGAATTACAAACGAGTAAGCTGTATGTGTGAAAACAAAAAGCCTTGGGAACATGCTGGTCTTCACGTTTCTTTCACAACTGGAGCTACATACACTTTGATTCAATCGCTGTTTTCAGAAAAAGTCTATGAATTAATAAATGGATTCAGGAAAAACATTTTGGCGGCAGGAACTGTTTACAAATATATATTTTTTAGG
>JACXGJ010012721.1:0-17417 GCA_016801105.1 Esox niger
TTACCCTAGGCTAGACTGCCTTACCCTAGGCTAGACTGCCTTACCCTAGGCTAGACTGCATTACCCTAGGCTAGACTGCATTACCCTAGGCTAGACTGCATTACACTACACTAGACTGGAGAGGAGAGGAGTGGATGAGAGGAAAAATCTCTCATTATTAAGTAACTAAAAGAGCCTCCACAATCCTCACCTGGCACTCATACCTGCACTCAAATACCACTTAAATTTACTTCAAATCCTCAAGGGGTACAGGACTGAGCTCTCCGGGCAGACAAACTCAGACCGTGTGGGGGAGGTTTCCAGTAGTGCTGGCACACAGGTATTGGGCCAGTGGATGAATGCAGCAATATTGGGCCCCTTGGTAGGGACCAGGAAGCTAATGGGGTGTTTGGTAAACATGAGTGGTGTAAGAAAAGTGGTGCGTGTGTGTGTGTGTGTGTGTGTGTGTGTGTGTGTCGGCAGGCTCCAGCTGTCAGCACCACAGGGCCACTGTGCTAATGGGGGCTCTTGGGGGCTGGTGTCAGCACATCATCCAGAGCCCACTCTGCCCCCGTCACCCCACTTCTCTAGGCCCTTAAAAGCCTGTCACCTTGGGGCCATTGTTCCCCGCTAGAGGCCCCGCCCTCGAGTCAGTCCCCGCCCACCCGCCCTCCCTCTATCAGGTGAAGTTTGGCTCAAGACCATTTTCCACAGCGCTAATCCATGCCCCCTCACCCACCCACCCCCCACCCCAACCCAAATCCCATCTCACCCCTCTCCAAGCCCTTTTCTGATGATGAGAGAGGAGACAGGTTGAGAACCAGAGCTTGCGTTTCTCAGGGTTTGGAGGGAGGATGGGGGGAGAAAGGGGAGGAGGGAGGCATAGAAGGGCTGGTGTGAGGCAAAGCAGAGGGCAGTCCTCAAAACATTCTCGCAGTCAGATGCAGTCATTTAACAAGGCAGCTATCTGAATGGATAAACGGATGTCTCCCCAGGCTGGTCAATCAAGCCCTGGCTTTCTGCAGTCTTTACCACAACTACTGAGGAGATGAACATGGGCCTGGTGTTTAGAGTGTGCGTGTGTGACTCACCACCTGCATGGCAGAGCTCCTTGGTGGGTGGGGCTCGATGAGCAGCTGACAAGGGGTCTGTCCGAAACTCCTGATCTGGGCCTCCACCGCCTAAAAGGGAGAAACGGAGGAACAAGGAGATTGATGGAGAGGAGGGGGAAGATAGAGATGTAGAGACGGACAGAAGAATGGGGAGATTGAGCGATAAAGAGAGCGGAGGAGGAGAAAACAGGAGAAGAGACGGTGAGAAAGACAGAAGGACGGGAAGATTGAGTGATTGAGGGAGACCGAGAGAGAAGGGGGAGAGAGATGGGCGTGTTAGGTGGTGCTGATGAAGAGATATAGGACCATAAATGTCAGTGGAGACGCAATCTCTCAGCTCTGGACAAGATCAAGGTCCAGAGACACAGCAACGCTGGGCTGAGAGGAACACATTCTGGTGTGGTCAGAAGAGTATAACCAAACCAAGGTATAATTCAGCACGGTATAACCAAACCAAGGTATAGATCAGCGTGGTATAACCATACCAAGGTATAGATCAGCGTGGTATAATCAAACCAAGGTACAGATCAGCGTGGTATAACCAAACCAAGGTATAGATCAGCATGGTATAACCAAACCAAGGTATAGACCAGCGTGGTATAATCAAACCAAGGTATAGATCAGCAAACTATAACAAAACAAAGGTATAGATCAGCTCAGTATAACAAAACAAAGGTATAGATCAGCATTGTATAATCAAACCAAGGTATAGATCTGTACAGGAGCAGTGAGAATGACAGGGAGAGGGCGGGACTTGAGTGAGAGACGGCTCAGTTAGACGTGTGTGTTGAGTTGTGTGAGACAATGGGGGTGAGTCTGAGCTGGACTTGGCCTGGTCTTTAGCGGTGATCTCATGGAGACAGTCTGGGCTGCCTACAGATGGAATATCCATGAGAAAAGCCTGGGAACCACACCTGGCTCTTCCCTACAGTCTGAAACATCTGTCTGCTAACTAGGTGCTGTTGGCCTTATTCAGAAGCTATGCACATCATTACAGGCACCACAGCAGGCACCACAAGCAGGCACCACAAGCAGGCACCACAAGCAGGCACCACAAGCAGGCACCACAAGCAGGCACCACAAGCAGGCACCACAAGCAGGCTACACAAGCAGGCTACACAAGCAGGCTACACAAGCAGGCTACACAAGCAGGCTACACAAGCAGGCTGCCATTTCGGATATGAAACTGTAGTCCAAATGTTGTTAGCCTTCCCTACATCCTTCTGTTGTGCAGGATTCCATTGAACCAGGGCAGAGAGGGCTCCTAATCCTTAACAGGTAAGGGAAAAGCTCCCTGGCCAGACTGCAGGCCTCCGGCCGACGCCAGTTGATATGTGAGCGTCAGGAAGGGCTACGCGGGTCTAACCGGCATACCTCATCCTTCCATTATTCATTACCCTAAAAATCCAACACCTCCCTTTTTTCTCTGGACCCCTCTATCCCTCCCTTAATCTGCTTTACCTCCTCCCTCTCGGTTAACAGCCAGGGAGAACAATAGGCTTTGGCCTTCATTGCTTTTCACTTCAGAAACATATTCATAAAAAAACTCATAACAAAATAGCCCGTTACATTTTTACAGAAGGCAGTTACATTTAGGTACTTGGTACTGAGGTACATGTGGATACTGAGGGGACCAGAAGATGATTTAGACGGCGCTCTGAGATTCACACAGACGTGTGTCACTGACACAGAACTAGAGCCTTCCTCTCTGGTCCACAGCGCGAACATGCAAGTCTGTCAGGGCCTCCAGTGGCCCGCCGGGCCTGGCACCGGTCTGGCAGAGGGACAACATTGAGGTAACTGATCCGAGCATGACGGGGTAGATCAATGCCATGGTAACCAGCTGTGGTCTGTCCTGTTCACCAGAACCGAAACAGGTCCGGTAGGCTGTACCGCTCTTCATCATGTACAGACATTTAAATGGGAGATTTGAATCCCTGAACAAGCAAACCTACTGTTAGGTAGCGTTCCCACATCACAGCTGAACACTTCTGGGTCATTATCAGAATCCGGACAGCGAGTACCCCACACGTCTCCATCTTGCTTTGGGCTGTTCACAGCGGAGGATCACAGAGCATGCTCCGAAGCCCCGCGCCTCCTCCATCCCCCCCCGCCGCCCGGCTGCCCTTCACGCTCAGTGACTGGAGCGCGGCGTCGGATGGCGGCCTGGCACCGAGGACAGGCCGTGATTTATCACCTCACTGAGGTCATTCCCATCCAGATGTGCAGGAGCCCACCTCCCCACGAATGCAGATTCATTACCGGGTCCGTTGGAGGGGGGGCTAGTGAGTCGGGGGGGGTTGTGTTTTGCCATTTCCACAGGTCCGTTGCCCATACCGACCGGGTGCACAATGCATGGTTAATACAACCCGACGCTAAATTGGATCTTTAACACCCAGTATTTCCCCTCAGAGCTGCTCCAATGATCAGGAGAATCGATAAATCAACACCGCGGCCCAGAGAGCTCAGAGACGGGGGGTGTAGGATGGGGTGTGTGTGATGAGAGATTCGAGACGTTTTGCATGAACACACATATACATTCACTAAGAGAGAGAGAGAAAGAGAGAGTGTGTGCTAGTCCAAGAAAGGGTTAGTTGTCGCTGTTCTCCTCGCCCTGTGTAGAGTCCAATCAGCTAAGGAGGATTGTGCCCCCACACACGACTGAACACCGGCGTTGGTTTTAATTAGCAAAATAAACCAGCGGTGAGCCCCGAGCCCAGAGCCACAGCCAGACCCGGCCCCTCTGAGGCGCTGCGCGGAAGCAGGCCCGCAGAGGAGGCGGAAACGGGTTTGCGGTCTGGGCCGTGTCAGGGCCGAGGGTGGAGGATGGGGCGGGGAGGTGCAGGGGGGGGGGGGGATCGCCTCCACTGACGGCCGACTGTTTCAGCCGCGGTCATGGTCTGGACCCCCCACCCCCCCGACGAGGGCTGGTTTGTGTCAAAACAGGCATTGGAAGAGCAGTGCGTGGGGCTGGGGGGGCGGGGTGGGCAGCTGGCTGACTGTTTGTACCAGGCTGGCAGAGAGAGTCATCCAGCCCCGTGAGACCGACAGGCTACACAGGCCATGCCTTGGTGGGGGGGGGGGACCATTTGGAATGTCTCAAGGCAGATTAGGGAACGCTGTGGAGACCGTTGCTGTGTTTTCCCAGACGGTGATTACTTCCTCTTCAGGCGCTCCGTTCATGCACCAGAAGAAAACCGACATCTTCCACCTCCCTCTTCTCTCTTTCCCTCTTTAGAGTTTGAGCCCCTCTCTTCTCTGGGTTCACGCATGGCGCTAAAAAGAGGAATACGTTTTCACTTCCCCGGAACTGGGCTTCTATCCTCTTCCTCTAACCCCCCCGTCAGACATTTAGGAAAACCTCCCACCAGTGAAAATACACAGACGTAACAGTCAGCGTTTTACGGGGTCTTTTTTGCGTAACACGGCAGGAGTGTAAATTCAACCTGCCGGCACTAACGCGAACCCGCCTTGACTTGTCACCCAACCCCATCAAGCCAGACAACGCACCAAGGACGCCCCGTGTTATTAACATGCACTCCAACCCGCGCGCGTTTATTGTGACGCCATTTGCATAAAAACAGCATGTTTTACATCCCGGTCCGGGCGTGTCGGGCGGATGAGTAAATCGGATGACTCCAGCCTCGATGCAGAGGGGCCTCCATCATTTAAATGTATAGAATATAAAGAGGCTTCATCAGACACGGACCGGCGCCCTTAAAGAAGTATGGCCTCGCCGCGGATTCTGCATAATCTGGCCCGGCCGTAAAGGCACGTCTAGGGCACGGTGACCTATTCCCGGAGTTTCAGCACACGCCGTCATAAATGTCATTTGGGAATTTAATGAAGATTGGTTGAGTGACACTGAACAAGGGTTGTCTATTCCGCGTTAGCCCCAGCAAGCAAGCAAAAACGGTCCCAGTTCCCGGCTGGTCTTTGACCTTCAGCGGAACACCCGTCGGCTCTGGGCAATCTGACACCGCACCGCGGCGAGGACGCTGTAATGATCCGATCTCTTTGTCGAACGTTCATGTCAAGTTAGCGATTTTTTCAAATAAATATTAGGTATGGAGGTTCAGAGTGTAAATGGGCAAAGTGTCTGAATGGGTAATGTTGATTTAAGTGTATACGCATTTAGTTTAACTGCACGTCACAAAATGGTTATAAATTCATTATTAACCTGACGAATATTAGTGAGAAAGTCACTCAGGGCAACATCTCATGGCCCTGAAAGAATTACGGCAATTTGTCTGTGATTTCTAAAACCCTAACATACTGAGGTGCATCTACATTTTCTATTTGAGGACACATTGAGGATATAAGAAACATTTATGTGAATCTTAATGTGTTTCGCTACTACAAGTTTAAATAAGGTAAACCCAAAATATCTCAGCTGGGGTCAAATTCTTCGATGTGAAATAGAAAATAATTGGTATGTACAAACCGCAAACGTCTCCACGCATTTTTGCGCATGACTCAGGTTCTATGAAGGAAACATTTTACCAATGAGGGTTATGCCACAAACAGGCAGGTATTACTCCATGTACTGATGCAGGTCCACAGACCGGGGCTTGGGAAACATCAAACTAACAGGCTAGCCGCGCTTTCTGTAGGTGTTCTGTATTGCTGCTGCAGTGTCAGGGAGAAAGTCAGTGCCGTTAGCTAGCAGGCTAGCTGCGGTTTTATCACTGCTGCGGGGAGACAGTGACTGCCTGCCTGCTAGTTCAAAGTCAAAAGATGAATAATGAATGAACGAAGAGGGAGAAACACAAACACACATAAATGCATACAAACACACTCTCTATTTTAAGGGCTTTGTGCTTCATAAAGCAAGTTGCTTCAAGCCCTAGAGAAGTAACTGCTGGGTTCAGCTTTTCTCACCGCCAATCGACTTCATTAGACTTAGTGCTTGCTTACCACACAGACCAGAATATATCGACATTGCAAAATAGCATCACTAAAGTCACTGTAAGCATTGGAAATAGACTCATGCAAGCTAATGTATTGGAATTTAATTAAATTAAACATTACATTTGAATAGCACTAGTGAGTGCGCCATGTGTGTTCGAGTGTAAATGTTATGGGCTATTTTCATGCCAGATGGGGGTTAAAACAGGAACAACGGAAATTGAAAACATAAATGAAAATGTGGATTCCATATCTAACGGGACGTGTGTGTTTGACCCACCTCTCTGAGCAGCGGGTCGGTGATGGAGCTCAGGTTGACGGCGCCTTCGTAGGTCAGGTAGTAGAAGACGTTCAGGGCTCTGGTGGCTTCCGGACCCTGCTGCTTGTAGCCGAAGATCAGGTCGATCCACTGGTGCAGTTGGCACGACACAAACTCGCTCTCCAGGGCCTGGGGACAAGGATAGACAGGAACGATTACAAGGTGGGGGGGGGGGGGCGATTCAGACAACATGCCAGGGAGAGAGGAACCGCGAACCCCAGGCGGGAAAGGGAACGTGGGTAAACGGGTGTAAAGGAACCCAAGAGAATGCAAGACCTATAAAAATCAGCAGGGGGAGCGTGGGGGGGTCCTTTCAAATGAAGGGCTTGAGTCTGAAGTCGAGGCCATAGAAACAATAGTGGCTTTGAGGAAGTCAAATGATTATACAGCATGTAGGCCTGCAAAGGGACCAGCTCAACCAGTCTCCTACGGGCAATTCTCCACTGCACGGCGAAAAGGGATCCTCGGCACTAATTGCCGCAATGGCAGAATGCTTACCCACAAGAAAAATGCTATAAACCAAAACAGAACAAGTTCCAAGTCATTTAAATAGCACAACAACAGTCCCTATAATGATCTGCATAATGAACAAAATGCTCTGGAAAATACCAGCCACGTTGAACACTTGACAACACTCCGGCCTAGCACCGCACTCGGGAATAATTTGGTTTTTCCGTGGGAGGACGGGAGGAGAGCACGTATTCCCCGAGTGCTTCGAGATGTCTCGGTCGTCATCACGTTGAGATGCAAGCTGTTTCTGTCGTCATTAGCCGTTGAAAAAGGGACAACATTTATGGTTTCTCGTAAAAACAGCAATTGCGTTAATTTGCGGAAAAGCTGTCGGCACGGTAAAAACAAAGGCATCCAAATGCACTCCAAATTAGAATGAGGAGGCCTTGATTGTCATTGCTGCCTTGTGTCACATTAATTCTGTGACAAAACATTAAACCGGTACACTTAAATGGCAATTTATATCATTTAAATGTTTACAGCCTGGTCTGGTCCATCACTCACTTAAATGTGACTTTCTGACAGCTAATTTTCCCTCTAATTCTCTCCCACTCTCTTAATTATAACTTTCAATCAAGGAAGAACGATGACAAGGAATAGACAAACAAAGACAAAAGGAAACAAAGAGTGATGAGTAAAGAAAGAGACAAATGGAGAAGGACAAGATCGAGAGAGAGAGCAAAATGAGCAAGAAAAAGAGTCTAGCAAGGGACGAGACGAGGGGAACCAGCTAGACGCCCCTCTGAATGGTTTCCCTGGTGGGGGCCAAAAGAGCCTGGGCCTGACGGTAAACTGAGAAAGCTCTTGTATAATGACTTTATGAGAGGTGGAAACAATATCAATAAAGTGGCCTATGAGCGGGGAGGCGTAAAGCCCTGGGGCAGCAGAGCACTGAAAGGTCTCTGGGTTTTAATGTGGATCCGCCTCCCCAATCACACCCTACACCCTTCGATAGCGGACTACATCTGCCCAGAGCCCTGTGTGTCCCCAGTAGGGAGGAGGGGAATTTGTGACTCACCCCGTGAAGTGGAGTGGAGGAAGAAAACCATTAAAACGGAGACCGGGCACATTTGTCATATAAGTGCATAACAAATACTTTGAATACGTTTATGGTTATTAAGTAAAATATATTTTTCTTTCGTTCCGCAATTACACTATTCCACAATTACAGTTTGGCAACCTGGAGACGGTGAAATTAGTAGCCACGGATAGATTACTGATAGATTCACTTCGGTATCCCACTTTTTAAACACCCCACAACACACTGGTGTTGAAATAAAAGATTGGAGAATATTAACGTTCTGGGAGTAATTACGCAGAACATGACCAGACAGAACCCCCGCCCCCCCCCAGAGCCCACTTACGTCCAGGGTCCAGACTTCTTGTCTACGTTGCCTGTGCCGTGAAGGCTCTCATGTTAATACGCTCAAAGCTCTGTCAGAGACCGATCCGTTTTATTAGGGCTACATATCTATTAGGATGCCTGTCTTCCAATGGCAGGCTGATTGTGGGGCCTACGGGAGGGGGGGGACGGGGGGGGGCGGTGTTTGAGTGTCACAGAGTGAGATCAGTTCATTATGCGCTAGGCTTGACCTTTGACGGGGCTTTGCTCCCCCAGTTTCCAAACTAATGCGAAGTCTGATGGGCATTTAATGTGCACCGCAATCTCCTGTCAATCGAGGCGGGAAACAAAGGCCAGCCCGTGTTATTGCAGCACGCTCTCCAGAGGCCCGCCTCTATGGTAATGAGGTTCTCGCATTTGGGGAGGCGGAGTGGGGTGTAATAGAGTGCGTGTGTGTCGGCGGGGGGGCGAGGAGCCATCTTGGACTGTCGGCGAGATGCAGTTGTTTGGTAGTGCCTAGGATTCCCAGCTCTCATCAGAGATTCAGAGAGCAGTTGGTGCCTGAGGAGGTGGACCTAACTGGGCTCTGTGGCGTCTTATTCCAAGCCCACCAGACAGTGTTGCTAAAGGAAACTGGCAGCCCGGCCCGGCGTTCGCACAAGACAGAACGGATCCACAAACACAATGGCGATGAGAAAGCCCCTTCTCTGTCCTTGGTTTGGTCCGGACTGGAACAGGCTCTTCACACTGACTAAACAAAAATTATAATCTGACAAATCATTGCTGAGTTGTTAGCCAGTAATCATCAAGTATTAAAAGAGCTCTCACATGAAGAAACTCAGGTCTATTATAAGCTGTCTGTGACTACATGCCAGTGGCGCCTACATGCCAGTGGCGCCTACATGCCAGTGGCGCCTACATGCCAGTGGCGCCTACATGCCAGTGGCGCCTACATGCCAGTGGCGCCTACATGCCAGTGGCGCCTACATGCCAGTGGCGCCTACATGCCAGTGGCGCCTACATGCCAGTGGCGCCTACATGCCAGTGGCGCCTACATGAAATTCGCAGCGACAAGGACTTCCTCCATACACCCTTTGCGCAGGTATCAGCTGTTACAAGACTAAAAGAACATATTCAGCCCCTCCCCGGCAGAAGGTGGAGGGGTGTGACTCTGAAATTGACTGTCAGGGCTTTATGGATGTGACACCTGATCATCCAGGATTTCAACATTACAGGTTCAACAATGTTCGGAGGCTGCAGACAGATTGTAAGCAAAGGCGATGTGAACAAACATGGTAGCAAAAAGCAATAAAAACAAGCCGATAGGTTAGAGACCTGACGCAGTCACAGGTCACGTTCTTCAAGAATCAGCTGGTAACGACTGTTAATTTACAGGCGTTGAAACAGATGCGGCAAATCCAGCCTGGCCCTCTTAAAGCATAACGCCCGGAGCCAGAAGGTGTGTGAAGACAGAGACAAGCGGATTCCTGAGGAGGGATCAAGATCCGCCGGGGAGATCCAGCAGGCAGCCCGGTTATTGATGGGCCAATTAGCAGCCACTGTCTGTGCCGTCCCGTAACACTGGCACTCCCCTGACAACGAATGAATAATTCAGCATGCCTTTATGTAAATGCCAGGCAGGGGATGAGGCGCTGAAATATCACTATACCATTGTGATGGTTTTATAGTTGCCGTTCCCCCCCGCCCCCCACGCCATCATCAACAGCTGGGTATCGTCAGCGGTTTAGAGGACTCTTGACAGGAACACAGAGTTGGTTGTCACCTACTGATGTTCAAAGCGTCCGACAGAAGACATTTCACCTTCTATAATGCTAGTGATATATTCCATGACCAATGACCCCCCTCCCCCCTCACCCCACAATCATTTTCTTTTCTGGGATTTCTGGTGGCACGAGAAAGTGGGGTATAATGTTCCCCCCGGTGTCATTTTGGTGTTCCTGTCTTCCTCAAGGTCCTCTCTGGATTGTGATGTTGGTTCCAGGGAAAACACTGGGCCGGATCGGGTAACAGTGACCACATACTTCTTTCCTCAGCGTCAGTCTGATGTTACAGAGGGAGGAAGGAGAAAGGGTTTGTCTGCTCATACACAAGGTCTGGGGGCCTGCGTGTGAGTGTGTGTGTGTGTGTGTGTGTCTGAGAAACTATGTGTGTATATTCAGCCATGATGTGCTCTGACCCCCAAAAAACTGGCCTTAAAACACCCCAAAAAAATACCAGTTGTATGTTTTTGTGTGGTTGTTTGTGTGTGGTTGTTTGTGTGCGCCGCACAGTTGTGAGTTAGTAGTGGTCAGGCAAGTCAATAGCTGCCAGACTTCCTGTGTTACTGAGCTGGCCTCTGCGTGAGCCACTCCCAGCTGCCCGTTCTATGGACATCTGGGAACTCCTGGATATGACAGTGTTCCTGACTGTTTATAGAAGACCTTAGGGAGCAGCTAGGTTCCTCTGTCATTCATCATTACATCACCCCTAAATTTCCAAATTCAGTGGGTTTGAAAACAAAATATATAATAAAGGAAAAACGCCTCGACCAATGACAATCGTAATATATTTGCTACTACACGTACATAACTTAACTTATTCACACAAGCTAGTTTTTATATTTACTATAACTTAATCAGCAGCGGACCCTTTTGTACCGGCTGGTCACCGGTCGAGTCCTAAAGGAGGTAGAGTACAAGACAGTGGTCATACTAGACCAATAAGGAACTTTATAGGGGCAGATGTCACAGTCATCTTAACAGGATCCCCCTCCTTACCAGAGCCTGAAACAACCTTTGAACCTTTTTAAGGACATAGGCTAACCCGACGGATAGGACGCTAAAATGTCACTTAACAAATCAATCCGCTCATTTGCATGCCAGTTCCGCCAATTGTGTGTGTGTGTGTGTGTATGTTTGGGCGTAATCAAACACACATGTCCTTTGTAGGCAGTGTGAGTGGCAGTCTGTCTTTGGCTATTGATTACAGCTAGATTAGGTCGGACCTCAGTCAGGACCTACCAGCACCTCAGAGAACCTACCAGCACCGCAGAGAACCGAGTCACATGGCACGTCTCCACCGTAGGCCCAGAAAATACCACCTGATTACTTCCACGGGAGGCCAATGAGATTAACCAATCAGCTACAGAAATCCCCAAGATCCACACGGAATAATTCCAGCCTGCCTCCCTCCCACAGGAATCGCCTCCTTTCATCTGGTGTAGCGTTTCGCTGCGTTTGACAAGAGCCTGATTAAAGGAGCTATTAGCAGGCCGTCGCCGCGCGGCCCTGATTCAGTTTGCAGTAGGTATGTGGACATGTGAATAAAGTACACGGCATGTTAGCTTCCACGCCGGCTGCCTCCAGCTAGGCTCTTGTTCCTTACGTCATCCCCCATTCGCCTGTCCCGTGTCGGAGGCCCGACCCCTTCGAGCCAGTCTGTCTGTGGTCCTTTACCAGGCCAACTCACAAATACCGTGCCAACGGACCGGCGCGCCCACGCAAGCACACGCCTTCTTCCCCTGGCTTTTGCCCAGTCAGGAAGGTCACAACACAGACTTCTGGGTACAGGTCATCGGTGACAGACACACAGGCGCACGCACAGCCGCACGCACAGCCTAACACTCACGTCTGTCTGGTCTAGGTGGAACCCGAGACAGTGGCTGAATCTTGCCGGACCGGTGACGAGGAACAGACTGAGCTGTGATTGGGCAAATTCTCCCAGAACAAACATGTCACAGGGCATTTGGAGGGCCTCGGAGTGGAGACGCGGCAGCCAGTGAGCAGGTATATACTGTAGCGTGACGGTGACTCTGAAACCACGTGTATAACTCCGTGTTCAGACTGCTAGGTTTGGGATACACTTAACCACCCCAACAGCACTCTGACACGACCCTATTCACGGCCACTCTGGTAACCCACTGATTTGGTGTGAGAACCACCATCAGTTGGCGACGGCCAGATAAAAAAATATTTACAGCAACCTAAAAGAAGCTCAAATTCACAGAAGTGGGCCCTTAATAGATGAATTAATTACTAAGAAACCACGGCCTACCTGGCCTCCCAATAATGGTCCAGACGATCGGCCAAACTAAGAAGACGGCTCACAAGCAGTCACACCATATCTACAACAAAATGTCTAAGACAAGCATCATTCACCAGCAAAAGGCTACCATGCTAACAGATCAATCCCTGCAATTAGCTTAAAGCAGCTAATCTACAGTCGAGTAGGTAACAAATGAATCAAAGCAGAAAAACCTGAAACCTTACAGATATCAACGAAAAGTCCTGAGACAGACATCCACGTATACCACCATCAGTGGGTGATGGGGACAGAAGGTACTGGATGGGGAACTGTTTGGACAGCTGCTCGAAGAGCGAGAGAACGGAGAGAATGTTTCAAAACGACACGCAACAGACTGGAGTACTTAGTTAAGAGTGGAAGTGTTTGGATGATTAGGACAGATGATCAGGGTGAGTACCTTGTACACTGAGCCCACTATATTTCTTTTGGAGGGGTTCACACGAATGAACGACACACGGGGGGAGGCGGGGGCTAAACCTGCATGGGGACTGAAGTTGGACTTTTCACAGGCTGATTCAGTATCCATGAGCAGATAAATCGGTTCGCTTCTCAGGTTGAAATTACATGAAAAGAAAACATCCAATGACTCCCCGGGTTACAAGTGAAGTTAGAGCCAAGCTGAAACTCACCGAGTTGGAATATGTTTTGCATGTATCCTTCCCCGGACGGAAATACTCAGAGCACACTAATTACATTACAGTAACATGAAATTGGACAGAGAAAAAGGGAGATATAGTCAACTCTTACAGTATTTGGGCAATGCTAGCTTTGTTTCTTATGCCTCTATATACAAACACTTGAAACGGACTTGCAAGATTCAAAGAAACACGGATGGACGGAGAAGGACAGAAATTAGCAGAGGAAGACATGGAAGTAGTTTACAAGCAAACATCTGTATTCACGTCCTAGAGAAAATAAACCCCATGCATTTCTGTGAGAGTCAAGCCTTCTACTGTACATAATCAATTAGCAAGGCTACCAGTACGTTTACGCAGGAACAAGAGAAACATGCTACAATTCAATTATATCCAGCACAGATGGGAACGATCAAATAACGAAAATGATGACAGATTTAAGATGCTTCGGCCAGAGATGGTCCTGGGTCTGATGGCAGTAAGTGTACTGCTGTCTTTGGCCGCAGTCGCATGTCATTGGACGACTGCTAAAGACTCATCCCGGCCTCATCATTACAGGACATCTCTTCCCCTGACAAACGCATGACGTGATGATCCCCTCAACTCGCCGTTAGTTAAGTCCTCATGACCTTCCCAGATCCGAGCATAACAAGTAGAATGAATGGAGAGGACTGGAGGATTGATGCCTTGCAGGGGAGAGCGATGCGGTATCGGGGGTCATTCGGCCCGGTGTGATGGATGACCCAAGCTCGTTGTCCTTGTCAAACGCCACGCCTTTGAAATGCACACCTGACTGTGGATGAGGGACGTTGCGCGGTGCACACTAATTCCTTCACGCCTGACTGAACACCTTGGCTTGGGACGGTGCGCGGGAGGGGGGGGGGGGCACCTGTCCCCCAATCTAAGAGATTCAGACACCCAGAGAGAGAGAGGGAAGGTCCATACAGCACAGGGAGGGATGGAGGGAGAAAAGAAAGGCTTAAAAAGCTTCCGCGAATACTGCAGTTGAGCAGGAAATGCTCCTATCTGGCTAAAAGGGAGGACAGACGGAATGGAAGCAAGGGAGGAGAGACAGCATGAGAGGAGAGAGACCACTAAAGAGGGGTAGAGAGAATGCTTCAGAAAGCCGGATAGACAGCAGCTGTAGATCATGCCATTTCTCAAGCTTTCACCTCCTCATATCGCAGGAGGAGGAAGAGGAGGAGAAAGAAGGGGAGGGTGGCGCTCATAAAACACTGAGCACACGGTAAACACGTCTCCCCTCACGCATGATGACAACCGTTCCGAGAGCACGCGGCTAACGCCGTGCCGACCCCTCCAGCATACTCCCATCCCACACCGCCGTTACGCTGCAGCTCAACAGACTCCCATGCTGGCTGGATGGACCGCCGCTAGGCTAACTCAGCGCTCGCCATCACATTTCCTCCGGAACTGGGCTGTTAGCAGTTAGCGGCTAACTTAAACTCTGCGGTCTTCCGACTGCGGGCGTCCCCGGCTGGTGCCTGATTGCATTCAGTGCGAGGGGTGTTGGGTGGAGGAGAGGTGAATGTAAACATGGTTTAACTCTGACCCCGTGTTGCCGGTGGTCCCACCGGAGAAGCAGAGCAGCCTGGTGGGGCGGTGTGTGGGAAAAAAACATGTCCACTATCTTCAGAACACACACACACACAACGCCCTTTCCTTCTGACATTTCCCACAGGCCAGAGGACACCTCTGTGTCAGGGGAGGGCTGTAAATCTACTAGAGGAGGACCTCTGCGTTCTTAGATACAGACACGATATGACCAGCAAAGCAAAATATCACTTCAGATAGGAAGGAACCGCAGATAGGAAGAAAAAAATAACATGTTACACAGAGCTCAGGTTAATGCCCCCCAAACACCCCCTCAGACATCCCCCGTTTCTCATGTAGAGTCAACCATTTTGGATAATGGCCTTGTCCGACATGTTGACACATTTTGCGTGAGTGTGAGGGCCTGTCAGCGAATTGACTTGACGGACCTCAGCGCTCCGTCAGAGAGGGTCGCGTTATGGGGGGCCTCTGTGAGGACTGGAACGCCAACGGGCTCATGGCGAAGTGGCTCTCGTCTCTCAGCGCGGCGCGGCCCGTGTTTCTGAGGGTCACTGATCCCAGCTGGCACTACCAGGAGGGTCACAGCATACAGCTCGTATGTGAGAGCATAAGGAGGATGTGTGTGTGTGTGTGTGTGTGTGTGTGTGCGTCAAACTCTGTACTTCACACTAAAGGACTCGCGGATTTCGACAGCCACTTCAGAGAAGGCCCGTCGCTTCAGGCTACCTGAGCGTCGGTCGTCCACGGGATTGCTGAAGGGCTGTCTGGCACTTTCACAGACACCAGAAAAAGCTGCGGTGTGACCATGACTGGTGATCAAGTCTGTCAGCTTCTGGTCTATCAGTCAACCGGTTTGACCTACTCAGGCAACTCTGAGTGGGGACTCCCAAACCCATCTAACCCCATTTCTCTCTGTGGGCAGTTAAAAGGATGTTGCTGTCACTCCTTGGGTGAGCAGGCTCTTGAGAAGTCTGAGCATCAGGTCCTTGTGGTCATTGGCATGCGTGTGGTTTACACAGCTGTCGGCGAAGTTGGAGGATGTTTCATTAGTGAGAAGATCCACACAAGAGGAGTCAAAGAAACGAGATGAGGAATATAGCGTGTTTACATCAATTTAAATAAATCACTAAATCGTATTTTTAACATTTAAGCACCAATTTGGCAAAATGTAATTTTCCAAAAATAACACAGTCCATCGAGGTCCTCCGAAACACCTCCAATGCCATTCTGGTTCTTATCACTCTGCTGCTCAACCTGGAAGTTCAGGTTGCAATCCTTCCATGACAGACAAAGTATTTACCTGCCTTCTACCTCAACTGAATTCACCGGCGCCCAAACTGCCACAAGGAGTCCCTATCGCGTGACGAGGAAAGCTAACCGGATGTAAGAATTTTGCGCATACATCAAATAAAAGAAAACAGCACCATTAAAGACGCTTTTGGTCCACTGGGAGCAAGATTGGTGTTGTTAAGCAAAACTTGGCCCCTAAAAATGTATGCTCTGATATGGTCCATTTCATCAAAACCACTTGGAATTTCATGGCTAACTGAGGTATGAGGTGATTTTACTTATACATTTTAACACTGAAAACATTTGGCGCATTATTAAACGAAAAATACGACAAAGGAGACCTCGAACTGTTGAGCAGCTTCAATTCTACATCAAGCAAGAATGTGAAAACATTTCACTTATAAAATGACAGCAACTGGTCTCCTCAGTTCCCAAACGCTTACAGAGTGTTGTTAAGAGGTGATGCAACACAGTGCTAAACATGCCCCCGTCACAACGTTTTTGAACATGTTGCTGGCAGCGAATTCAAACTGTGTGTGTATACACACACACACACACACACACACACGCGCCACGTCAAAAATACTGTACATGCACTTATCTGGTTCAAATATGAATAAAATAAAACATCTATCTGTTGGTAAGTTAACGCTTAGGAGCAATAGCAACCGGTTAGCCTGTGGTCATTTAAGATGACGCACAACATCACCCGCCTTTCCCATAAACACATCTAAGAGAAAGAGAGGGAGTAGGAGAGAAACAGAGAAGGAGAGAGGGATGGAGAGGCAGAGAGAGAAGTAGTAAGTGGGGGAGAGGATGGACAGAGCAAAAGGGAGTATTCGTCATATATCCTGGAATGCTGTGAAACATGACGGTGGCCAGGGACGGCTAGTTATCTGGTGAAGAGGGATCAAGTTCTTAACCTCTCCCTCGACCCCACGGCAACAACAACAAGCGCTGCCTGATCTTGGTGTCACGCAACGTCGAGGCTAAAGGGAAACGTGTGCGCGTGTTTGTGTACGGTTTAGGTAAAGACACGGCTTCCTCCGAGGTTCTGCCTAAAACCCCAGTAATCCTGGGCACATCCCAAACCCGTGTATTTACAATGGGAGTCGTGAATCCCGGAGCTGTATAAGCCCGGGTCAGTCAAGTAGCCGTGTCCAGGAAAGCCAGTGAGACTGTGGCAACCCGGTGGATTCAGGCAGAGGAATGAGATGACATTCAGACAAAGGCAAGCCGATAGTCTTTGCCTGCTGGCTGCTCACAGTAGAACAGCACAAAGCATCCAAAGAACTAGAACACAGCAGATAAAAGACCTCAGTAAAACAAAATGGCATGAACGAGGCCCGCATATAATCACATCCGTCCATTAATAGGTGTATTTCACAGACGCTCACTCGTTAAAAAAAGGAAGACACAAGCTGTAGACCACACACTCGGCGCCCCGTGCAAAATGGGAAAACATCCTGCCATTTTGTGTTGCGCTTCCATCCTTTACTGTGTGGAGGGTTTAATGGCCTCCCCAGATTGGGCTTTAATTAGCTGTTAATCATCTATGGAGCTTAACGAGCAGAGCCGCCCTGCCGCACACACAACTCTCCCCTGCCGCACGTACACACACCTGCCGAACGTACAAACTCTCTCGCCACACACACACACACACACAC
>JACXGJ010012722.1:0-17414 GCA_016801105.1 Esox niger
ACCCCCCCCACCCCGTCCCTTGTAACTACACCCCCCCGTCCCTTGTAACCCCACCCCCATCCCTTGTAACCACACCCCACCCCTCAAGTATTTACAGTAAATACATACAATACGTCACATCCTGCTAATTGTCAGATAAAGACTGATCAGAAGCAGGGCGCCTGAGGTCACAAAGGACAGGCTGGTGGGATAACAAACCCCCCACCCCCCAAAATGTCCAGACTCCTCCGTGGGTCTCTGGGCTGGCCAGAAGGGAAACGGACAGGAGAAATTATCAAATGTCTGCTTCACCGCTGGGTCACTGAAAGAGCAGTCAGCGGGTCGTGTTTCGGAATAACTTGCTGACCGTAGCATTCAGAGAAAAAGCCTGGTAGGAGTACACTACATATTTATGCTTGGGTTGGACTACAGAACAGACCAGAAAAAGTGTACGAAGAGGAATTTGCAAGCCCAACCTAAAAATATCTAAGCTCGGGGACTTTAGGGGAAACTGTTTTGTTTTCGACACACTAGGAGCATAAGAGTCATGACAAGAATAGCAGTTTCAACATAGTCTTACGGTTCAACCTGTTTTTATTTTCTCTCGGCGTCATTACAAAAGGCCAAGTCACAACTCAAGGTGACAAAGGCAGGATTTGTACTGACATGGTCCATCCACCGGGCGAATGAAGTCACAGCTGTGCCTTCTGGAGAGGACGAGGGGAACGAGGAGAAGGAAGAGGAATGCAAAGCTGGCCAACGTCTCTCAACACACTCGACTCCCAGGTTAAAATTCCACTCCATGTCTCTGTGCTCAGCTTGAAGATCTGCAGCGGACGCATCACAAATCCTCCCGGGGGTCTCTCAGTCACGCACTGACATACAAACAGCATACGTGTTACGTGTAATTAAAACATCCCCGTGTGATATGTGCATGGTTGATATGGACAGACGCTACAGGTTTAAAACCTGCGGTTAGATAAACAATGTGTGTGCGAGCGTGTGAACATAACAATACTGCACAACACCCGTGGTTTCCTCTCTGTTTACTAAATGTCTGACAATGACAGGCAAGCTAGTCAGACTGAATCCACTGCAGAATGAATAACGGGTGATAAACAGCTCATGAGGAGACTGGACCAAGGACTAATCACTCTTATGTGGATTTCACTTGAATGAAAACACTGCAAAAACCTAACACATTCTGCATCGACAAAAACAGCCTTGGGTTTCACCCCAAAGAAAAATGTTTCCCCTCACAAAATGTCCTAAAAACAACAGGAAGACGCCCAGCAGTTCCGATTCAGCAATGACCAAATTAAGCCACAGGGTGACTGTCGATCAGAGAGGGCCAGCTGCCCAGGAATTCGGGCACGCCAATGGGACTAGAGGACGAAGCAGCCAAAAACTGAACTCCACAACCGATAAAGTGAGAGGATAACAAATTTAAACAAATCAATAAATAACAAATAAATAAAAGGTATTAAAAGAGAACAATGTTGGGATAGGAAACAGAGGGTTAGGGTAGCCTCACAGCCAGCATATATGAAAGCACGGCCTACCTAGGCTACTGAACCTGTTGCTACCGATTGGTTCATGCCTGCCGGGTAATGTGACAGCGGACTAGTCCAAAAACGTAACGGCTTACACACTTACTGTGTCCGTTTGAATGGCTTAGGTATTACTACCAGGTAGAAACATTCACAGGTCTGATGAGTCCACCCCTATCGGGAGGAGACTCGTGCTGGAAAGCAGGAATCAAGGCGTAAGGGAAGAGCCTGCTATGGCTGTATTCGGGGGTGGGGGTACTAGCACAGAAAATACATGTTTTATCACACTGATCATAGGAGTTTGGGGAGTTTGCTTGATGTTTTGGGAGCATTTTACACGCAGAAATAAAATAATTCAAAAACGTTCAGATTTCCCAAGTTCAGTGTCCTAGTCAATGTCGCTGGCGCTTCGAAGTCTACAAGGTTCAAAGGGAAATGCGATGCTGTGACGATAATGGACGGCCAATTGAAACCAGCGTCTGTTTTCTCCTGCCTCTGCTATTGGCCAGCCAAGCCTCGTTCAAAAGACGTTATGAAACCAGACATCGTGACAGAAATAAAGATCACTTTCTGGAACTGCGGGTTCTGGACGGGCCTGAAAAGATGCCCCGTCAGTGATTGTTCAATAAAGCAACAATCTCTCGTTAATGAGTCATTTGTCTAAGGATGAACGGTTCTGACTTGGCATAAATATGCCTAACCGCACATCCTATGGGGAAAACGCTGTTTCCACCTTTGTGCTGCAGATAATGAACGGCACCCTCGACTCATGCACAAGCAAACACAGGATATAATCGATCAATCAATAAAAAGCAATCAATAAAGGAAAAAAAGCCAGCATATGGGGAGCGGCTTTTCTAACATGATGATATGTGGGTGAACAGGGGTTGTAGTTATGTACAGGGGTTGTAGTTATGAACAGGGGTTGTAGTTATGAACAGGGGTTGTAGTTATGAACAGGGGTTGTAGTTATGAACAGGGGTTGTAGTTATGAACAGGGGTTGTAGTTATGTACCGGGATAAATCCATCCTGTGTGGGTTTTAGTGTTTAAAAAGCACAATTCACTGCTGCCAAAGTACAATCCATTCATCTGGCCACTTCTCTCCTCACATTCCACGCTTTCATGTTTATAATAATAATAATAATAACAACAACAATAACAACAGGCTAAGAATACAGATAATGACTAAAAATCCACGATGGCCTGTTGCAGTGGGGCTACTACAACTTGAACCGGAATGGGTAAACAGCAGAGGACGGAGACGGAATGAAAACAGGAAACATGGATAGGTGCCTGTGAATGCGCTGGCACTAAACATGGATGGGTGCCTGTGAATGCGCTGGCACTAAACATGGATAGGTGCCTGTGAATGCGCTGGCACTAAACATGGATAGGTGCCTGTGAATGCGCTGGCACTAAACATGGATGGGTGCCTGTGAATGCGCTGGCACTAAACATGGATAGGTGCCTTTGAATGCGCTGGCACTAAACATGGATAGGTGCCTTTGAATGCGCTGGCACTAAACATGGATGGGTGCCTGTGAATGCGCTGGCACTGAACATGGATGGGTGCCTGTGAATGCGCTGGCACTAAACATGGATGGGTGCCTGTGAATGCGATGGCACTAAACATGGATGGGTGCCTGTGAATGCGCTGGCACTAAACATGGATGGGTGCCTGTGAATGCGCTGGCACTGAACATGGATAGGTGCCTGTGAATGCGCTGGCACTAAACATGGATGGGTGCCTGTGAATGCGCTGGCACTAAACATGGATGGGTGCCTGTGAATGCGCTGGCACTAAACATGGATGGGTGCCTGTGAATGCGCTGGCACTAAACATGGATAGGTGCCTGTGAATGCGCTGGCACTAAACATGGAGTAGCAGTGGTGGAGGCGTGGTTAGTCGGGGTAGATTGTGGGTGGGGGGATGCAGGCGCTCAGTGGGCTTCCTGCCTTGGCACACCCCGTCCTGCCCATTTCCTGCCTGACGAAAAACACCCGCAGATACCCCTTCCCCTGAGTGCCGCTGGCCGCCAACCCAAACAGGCCCCCGCAGTTACGGTTACCGGTTTCCACCGTGACAGACTATTCCAGGTGCATGATGGGACATACGCTCAGACAAGCACAAATGGGTCCGGAATCCGTTCAGAACAGGCGATACCTTGCCATCTCAGTGTGAGCAGACATGAAGAATCACATAGGAGCCTGCAATGAATGGAGACGTGTAACGGACCAATCTTGCTCTCCTGATGAAAAGGAACGTTTTGGAATAAAATGAGCTAGTAACCACTTGTTGAAAGTTACTCACTGCACATGACTTCAGGTAACACTATAATTAGTACAAAACAGTACAGACATCAAAACACTCCCACGCCCTTTCCAGGAAGCCAATGTGTGTTCAAGCCCAAAACCAAGTCTATCAATAATATCCCTTAAAAAACAAGCAGCCATGTGTTCGGGGAAACATTTGTTAGGTCTGAGCTCCACCCCTTTTAAAAGGTTACCCGACTAAAAAGGGCCCTCTGTGTTGCTTGTTTCTCTAAAGGACCATTTTATAAATTTGCTCACATCTCAGAGCTAGACATCCGCTCCCATGGAGCCCTCTCGCTACACCTCTTCAAGAGGCTGGCACTGCCGGGAGGGGAAGAATAATAGAGAGTCCCTCAAGCATGGTCACTCTTCCTGTCTATGCGAACTCAGAGCCAATGGGGATTAGACCAGTGTTTTTGTTCTTTAGGGAATTTGTAGCAGAATGCTTTTCAACAGGAAGCATGTGTACCAAGTTTACGTAGTTCTTCCTTGTGTAGGCCAATAACGGCACTGTGTGAAGTCATGTGCTCAGAAAACGCTCAGTCCTTTACTATGAATAATTCTGTTAATATAAAGGGGACTTGAAACAAACTGGCTGGTATTTGTACTTTCCAAACCGATCTACTGTATTTTCAGCTGCACTGCTACTTTCTTCTGCTCCTGTGTCCACTTATACTGTTATTACCTCAAAACAGTGAGCTGGGAAAAGTCCATGACCTCACAGGCAGAAGGGCTTCTGCTCCCGCAGGCTTGGAGTGGCGGTCTAAAACAACAGGTGGTTGAAGAGTCACGCTGGCCAGAATGTGGACCTTCGATGCTGCAGGCCAGAGGACCTAATAAAACTTTAACGCGCGTCCCTTTGACTAGCTCCGCTTGACAAGCCAGCTTTATGCAACCGCCTGTGAGAAAGGCCTCCTATGTGCTTTGTGTAACAATTTGAAGCAACTTCCCTAAGTGTTCACATCCTATAAGCACTTTACAAAAAGGCAATCGTAATTACTTTTTGGTTCCTCCACGCGCATTTACAAAACTTCATCCAATACCTTGACTCTTGGTAGAAATTGATTACACAAGGCTAGTCTTAAGTTAACAATAATAGGGCTCATGACACAGACTGAAATGACAGCTTTTCACAGGGCTTTCTTTGATACTCAGTGCATCAGTTTAACTCATGTATTGTGCATATTGGTTGGTGTTTTCCTTCCATTGCCTCGAAGTGCACTACAAAAACAACCAACGCAGACATCTCAGATTGGAGGACATTCACAGGCAGGTGGCAGGCAGGACTTTACGGTCATCGGCCTAAGAGAGCAGTTCTGAGATCTCGAACAGTAGAGTTCCAACAATACACTAATTACACACACACACACACACACACACACACACACACACACACACACACACAAGACTTAAAGCAGCCAGTCTGCAGGCACTGAATGTTGTGTCCTTAACAACTACCTCTCCTTTGCACACTAAAGAGCATTCATGAAGATCCCAGAGCCCCTGGAGAGGATTTTGTATCAGTCCCCTTCCCCCACCCCCCATATGGAGCCAGAGAAACCTACACTGTGCTGGCACAGAAAGGGCAATCTTGTCACTTTGCCCTGCTGGTGCCCCTGCTCCGGAACTCTCACACCACACTGTCCAGCAAACGTTGAAGTGAGCTTGAGGTGATCTCTCGTTTGGGGATTCCCCTTTACCATAACAACTAATCAATGTTGTCCATCTGCTTTTCTAGGCCATTCAAGATCAATAATTTACAACAGCATTCAAAACCACTTACAAAATTCGCCATGACACCGTTTGTGTAACATCAGAAGCTCTAATAGAAATCTGACGGTTGTGCATCAATAAGACATTGTCCGAACACGGTGTGTCTGGTTTACACTCTAACACGTTGATGCTGGTAAGTAAAATATTTTGCCGTATCTTGCAATTCAACCCGCGGACACGCGGATGTTTCTAGTAGCCTTATAGAAAACATGTAACTGTTCATGACAAGCATTGCAAAGCACCTTGCTCGCACTAGTCTGAGTGACACTGCAATCGTCCAAGAAAACATCAGTAGGCTACAGTCTGATAGCTCGTTGACATTCTAGTCACTGTGAAAAACGTGCGCGTGCTTACGTTATTTAATGACAACAGACAACGGGCTTCGGTGGGAAAATATGAGGGGAATTATCAGATCAGTCGGGGAAATAGGGAGCAAACTATAGCACATTACACAAACTAGTAAATCAAGCATCGGATTGGACTGTTCCATAGCAATCACGCGTACTGCCCACTTAAACAACACTTCCATGATTACCATCAACACAAAAACTGTAGGATAACTTGTAGCATAATTACCTCACATCATGGAGGAAAAAAATCCCTCCCATCCGAAACATGCTTTATCTGTTGCGCCTTTTCCGCAACAAATCCTAAATATAAATTACATCGATATCTGGAAACCTACCATTTTACTAAGATCCATAGTCCCAGAAAAATGCAGGTCGCTGTGAGATCAAAGACGAATGGGTTCGCAGACAATTATTCGAGAGTAAAGTAAACAACTAGAAAAAGGGAAACCTAGAAACGCTTAGGGGGGTAGATGGTGGTAGACTAGGCCCGTTAACTCAACATGTGTCCCGATTTGGTATCAAATAGTCTCCAATTCCTTTCCTTCCGGGTCCCTTATCCTCTCACTGATCCTACGTGCTCAGTTAACGGTGGGGGCTCACAGCCACGGTGTCCGAATATCGAGACGCGGAACCGAACGGTCTCGAAAACCACAGCCTACTAGAGTAGGCTACATGCGGGGAGGTGTACGATATGCTGCTTCTCTCCGAGTCTTCTTCGCGTATTGTGATACCATTGTAAATACTTTAATCCACAAGGTATATAGCTTGTAAACACCGAAAACCGAATAGCCAACCTATCCGGGGCTTTTGTGTGCACAGCGCGCTCTAATGTAGACAATAGGTAAGGGGGGGGGGCATAAACCCTCGACCGAACAGTGGCCAAAATAACCTCTTAATTCAACAAAGACATCAATACAGAAAAAACTATTAAAAAACGTCGAAATATCTAACCGGCGCGTCTCGGGCACGCCATGATGGTAAACAACGTAACTTTCCATTACCATGCAAAAGAGTAACACACGATTGTGTGACCATAACCATGCTTCCTGATGTACGTCTGAGGGCCATTTAAAAATATTCTGTCTTGTACAAATACTGTAGCCTGTAGTAACTTAATTAAAGCAAGCCATTTTCAAAATCAAAGTTGGCCAATTATATTTACTACTGCAAAAGGAGACGTTTGTCTTGAACTACTTTACTGAGTCAATGTGGTTTGCATCAGAGAAATGTTAGCTAAATAGTGCCCTCTGGTGTCTGAGTCAGAGATTTACATCAACAATGAAATTACTGCAATGAAACAATGAAATTGAAAATTTGCCAAAGCACAAACAGGTCATTACCCCGTGCAAATCCTTGTTTTCGCACGTCATGCCTGCAAAACAGCTAATACGAATTACCACTATTGTAACGGGTGCTAATTTAGGAGAACGGGCTGCAGCCAGTCATGAGAATCATTCCTTTCAAACACAACAAACATCAGCTGATGAATATAAATTGAACCACAGTAATCAATATGTGACCCATTCTCCTGCTGGCAGACTGGCAGCTCCACACAAACAGCATCTCTCCAGACAAAGCCGTCTCTTCACCACAGATTCTGTTCCCATACTGGTACGGTGTGTGGGACCATGGCATGGGCGGGTCCACTAAACACAGACCTATGGAGAACTAGCACTTCTATAATTTATCTAGGTGATTATGCGCATTTATATTATAGTGGTAATTAGGGGTAGGATGTAAAATATTGACTATTTGAAAGAATAGTGCTAATTCATCATAGACACACACCCAACAGCTGGCAGTTTCCTGTCTCAATTCTGTGGGAAAAGTTCATATAATGGCTTTAACTGAACAGAGTTCAGACAGAGACAAAACCATTTGAAATGACTGCATCTACATATTGGTTTGTCACAGGGGCTTTTCATTACACATGCCCTTTTATCCAGTTGGACAGAAAAAAAAAATGGTAACATTGTTCCTAGAATAAACTTCACTAAGAATATCCTTTCAGTAAGGCACTATCAGGGAGTAAAAAAAATCTATTATTTGTAGTTAGTGTAACAATTGTCTCCAACAATGTGTAAGAACTATTGAGTGGTTGTAATTACACAGTTCTTATTAAAATTAATAATACACAAATGAGACACTATAGGTATACACAATTTGATGTACAGTTCACCAAACATTACAGGATATGACTCAGGGCTTTTATTTTGGCGAACAGAGGGTGCACAAAGTACAACATTCATGGGCTCCCATAATTGTGCATACGTGCAGTATTTTTTTAATCGAACAATCTTCACTCAATTAAATGTTTGGTTCATTTGATTATCTGAGTGTAGGATAAAGAAAACAAACAACAAATAATTTTATCACAATTGGTTTTGTTTATCTTACCTAGGTTTTCAATAATTCTGGAGAGCACTGAACCTGTCCATCATGTGTTTCTGTTGACAAGCATATTAATGAATGTATGAGCTCACCAGTCTACATACAGCCTACATTTACATTTAAGTCACTTTGCAGACACTTATAACATTAATATTTTAGTAAATTAGCAGATGCTGTAATCAATAGCTACTTACAACTGGATAATTCTCATGAAAATAGCATTGTACCATGAAATTGATGATTTGTGTCTCACAGTTCTGTAACTACATGGCATAACCATCATCTCAAAGACAAATGTGTACCACTTTTACAAAAGTGTTACAAAAAATTTTCCTGGGATTTTCAGTATTTTCAGGGGGGTCAAATTGAACTGTTTATATTCAAGGGGGTCATGACAACCCTGTCCCCCTCTAGATCAACATCTGAATGTACACGTATAATATTCATCTTTCCTGGATAATGTGCAGGGGTACACAACTAATTCATTGTGTCTAATAAGACTTCACAGCAGCAAACTAGAACAATAGACATTTGAATCCATTTAAATTCATCGCATTTGCTTTCTTGGTCAGTTTAATAGTCATTATTAAAATATTCATTATTAGTAAAACCTGATTAGAAACTAGTTCAATAGTTACTGTTACCTATTCCAGTTGTTACAAGTAACTAGTTACACTATTCTAAAAGTATTAACTAGTTGCACTTAGTAATTATTATTGAAAAACATATATTTTTAATAAGTTGCATTGTTATGCTTGAACTTCAAAAAAGAAGGAATTCTCATTACCAAAATAGCCAATTTAATTTCCACAACCTGCTTATCATTGCCGAATAATGACAGTTCAGACAGAAAACGCCACATATTAGTTTAACCATTTGTTGGGGAACAACGCACAGCGATACACAAACTATGTCCTGGCGTTCCTCTGGGTCAACTCTCGGCCATCATATGATCATGTATAGAATACAACCAACAATAACATCAGTGTAATGTTATTAGCGGCGATCCCCACTGGCAAAGAGCAAAGGACATGGTACAGACCCCCCCCACAGAAGGAAAGCCCTAACCTAACAGGTGGAGTCAGAGATGGCGGGTGCCTCTGCACTCGTGTCAGTACGACCAGCATCGCATCAGACGGAGTGTGATGGCGATTAAATAGAATGAAATCTGGTCATGTGATCACAGTGTCAGCTGATACGATGACCACACAGGTTTCTTGGCTGAACTGGCTATGATAATACATGTTAAAATAAAATAAGTTTATGAAATATAAAAAAATGTTCCATTACTATATCTTACTTTGTGTGGTTTTGCCGTACTACAAACAACATGAAAAATACGTTTTTGTTGCAGTAATTTTAGTTTTCAATCAGTTCTTTTGAAAAATACACACAAAAAAAAACATTAAATCAACATTGAAATGTACATTTATAAGGTTTGACTAAATTATTTTTACTCCAAATAACAAGTCAATGTCTTTTCAAAAAACCCAAACAACTTCCCCTAAAAAGCCTCGAGAGGATCCCCTAATTAGTGCCGTAGTACACAGCAAAAATGCAGTTCTCTTACAATGAATAGGATTTGTCAAAACAAGTACAACAAACACAATCAGAACTAGAACTTAATTACACAAACAGGAATTTGAAAACAAATGTTTTTGTGCAAGGGAGGAAACCTTCAAACCAAATGCTAAAGTATCTAACGCATTCAAAATGTTATTCTTTGAGGAACTCAATCGAAAACATTACAGGGAAATAATTCCAGGGGAATCTTTGTAACATTAAGGACATCATCTAGTCACATCTTTAGTAGCGAACTTATTTCCTATAGCCTTTCGTAAAGTTGAGGAAATTTTAAGGCCCACTTTCAGTGTGATTTTCTTGAGCCTTCATAGTTTTAGATCATTGTAATGCCAATCTTTAGCATACAACTAAGCTTAGAGCCCGAGCACAACCATTTACCCAGACCATAGAGCAGCCAGGCTGCATTTAAAAATGTGATTTCTGCCTTACCTCATAAGATACCGTTCTATTTAAAGTTGTGTGTGTGAATGGGTACGATCATACGATGACATTTCATTTGGGTAAGATCTGTAGGATGTAATCCTATTTGTGGAATCTTTGAATGGCTGACTGCAAATTGGAAATACCTGGAAAGCAACACTATCTAACACCAATTCTTTGTCAGAGGTCAACAGAACAAGCTACTGTGCCTTTCCAACTTAACTGACGAAATCTAGCTGAAGACGCTCAGCCGGTAACCGCATCCCTCAAGCCACACATGATTTGATAGTGGGCGCATGCCATCTCCATTCAGGCTAGGCTGCAAACAGACGCAACCAACAGACAACAAACGTGACAACATCAAGACATCACGGAGGTAGCGGATTCCAGATAGAAACACACACGGTTTCCACACGTTTGATTAACATTTAGCAGATGATCTTATCCAGAGTGACTTATAGTAGTAGTAGTAAGTGCCTACGTGTAACAGCGTGTGCCTACGTGTAACGGCGTGTGCCTACGTGTAACGGCGTGTGCCTACGTGTAACGGCGTGTGCCTACGTGTAACGGCGTGTGCCTACGTGTAACGGCGTGTGCCTACGTGTAATAATGAGTGCCTACATGTAATGGTGAGTCCATATGTGTAATGGTGAGTGCCTACATGTAATGGTGAGTCCATATGTGTAATGGTGAGTGCCTACATGTAATGGTGAGTCCATATGTGTAATGGTGAGTGCCTACATGTAATGGTGAGTCCATATGTGTAATGGTGAGTGCCTACATGTAATGGTGAGTGCCTACATGTAATGGTGAGTCCATATGTGTAATGGTGAGTGCCTACATGTAATGGTGAGTCCATATGTGTAATGGTGAGTGCCTACATGTAATGGTGAGTCCATACATGTAATGGTGAGTCCATACATGTAATGGTGAGTCCATACATGTAATGGTGAGTCCATACATGTAATGGTGAGTCCATACATGTAATAGTGAGTCCATACATGTAATAGTGAGTGCCTACATGTAAGTGTTTGCATATGCACAGAGACGGCTCTCCTCTATGTGACAGAAGTTCATCAGACTGCCCCAGCCAGCTCCCTATACTCTATTTTCCTTCCCCTTGATCAATCCGCTGCCTTCAACAATGGGAACCATAGCATCCTACTGTCCACCTAAGAGGAAATTCACCTCCCTACCTTAAGGCAATTCTCCAATCCTGGGCTCTCTTATTGGCTACCTCGGGTCTCTTGGCTGTTCCACCCCTTCGGGCAGTTCCTGATCTGTGCAGTCAAAACACTTGTTTGGCATCTCATTGGTGGAACTATCTTCCTTTGGAGGCTAGGATTGCATGATCTCTACCTCTTTTTTAAAACAAATCTACTTCTCACAGAGTACTTAAAATAGCTCCTCTGCCACCACCTCTGGTGGTTGTCTTTTGTTCAGTTTTTCAGTTTTCTGTTTGGATGGTCTTCTTTCCAGCACTGACCTTTTAGCGATAACAAATCGATTAGAATGCACTTTGTACTAAACTGTTTCACCTAGCTCTAAAATATGTGAAAACTTACTGTAAGTTGCACTGTAGAAGAGCTTCTGTTAAATGGCCAAAATATCAATACATTTTCTTTACACTGGCCCTGTCGGGAAACAAACCCACACCCCATTCGTTATGTGTACCCTACCTTACCAACTGAGCTACGTAAGTAGCATCATTCCACAATCTCCTAAAATCATTCTGTTACACCATTCCAGATGTTAATAAAAGTCATCCTCCCTCACAAGGCTTCTGTGATGTAGCAAACTGGTAACCTCCCATAGTCTCAGAATAACTCTCCCACTAAACATCCAGAGGCAGTCAGCCTCACATAGGATCTGGATCTACATTTATAGCTTGAATTATGGAAGCCATACTGCTGGGGATGCATCCCATAATACAAAGGCCCAGTCTGGGAACTAAGACAATCAGGAAGTCTAAATTGTGCCCCCAGCTGAACGGAAGTGGTCCTCCCACAGAAGCAAACATTTTCTTCCAATTTCGCGACTGTCCAAGACAGACAAACTGTCATTACAGCAGACATCACTTAGTGTGCAGATTGTTTCCATAAGTAATGTGCATCACCAGGCGAGACGGATCAAAACATAACAAAGATGAATTCATCCTCGGCATACTAGCCCAGATCAGGAGTAGTGCTAAAAAAACTGAAGGTTTTGTTGCAACTCAAGAGAGACGGGCATGTTATTCCAGAGATTGTTAGTTGATATCCCAAAAGATGCACATACAGCTCCAGAAAAAATAAAGAGACCACTGCACCTTTTTCTTTCCTTTCCAAAAAAAGTCAAAAAGGAAGGTTTTGAGTGAGGAACTGAAGGGTTAACATTAAGAGACCACTGCAAATTGAACCCTTCTGTTTCTCACTGAAAACTTTCCTTTTCGATGTTTTTGTAAAGGAAAGAAGGTGCAGTGGTCTCTTCGTTTTTTCCAGAGCTGTATTTAAAGTGGTGGTATTCCATTGGAGGTGGAATTCCTCACATTTCTGTGTCTCAAGATGTTCATTCAGTAAATGGTGAACAAGTGTGCTGAGCCAGAAATTGTAAGAAACTGTTGAGCGGTATGGCAGTCCTTCAAGCAAGCACAGCATGGATTAAAATACCCAATAAGACAGGGTGCAACTTATTACAGGTCTCTGAACATGTCATTACACATGCTGTATGTATTATGGTGGCCAGGGCATAGTATTTTTATAACTTTGTGGACATAATTACGGAGCAAGTCTGAACACACCCTTGTTGTTTACCCTGGCCTCACCAACCAGGGACATTTAACTTCAGTAGCACTTTCAGCTACTGATGTTGGCATGAACATAGACACCGTATGTTTAACCCTGGCCTTCCTGGCCTTCCTGGCCTTCTTGGCCTTCCTGGCCTTCCTGGCCTTCCTGGCCTTCCTGGCCTTCCTGGCCTTCCTGGCCTTCCTGGCCTTCAGCCATGGTTAAATCCCCAGCACAATGTGCACCCGTGTAATGATCATACTGTTTAATCTGCTTCTTGTTATGACGCTTGTCAGGCGCATTGTTTTGGCAATGGGGGAAAGCTGACTAACAGGGATGTAAAATGGACAACATTTTCGAGAAATAAGCTCAGCGAAGTGGAACATTTCCGGGATCTTTAATTTCAGTTTATGAAACATGGAACCGACACGCTGCACGGCAGCGGGATCAAACTCCAAAAACACCTCCTGCTGACTGCATAAAAGATACTGCCCTTGAGCCCAACACACTTCCAGAGAGTCAGAGAGAGATCGAGATCTCGGGAGCAAGTTGCTCTGACCTGGTACCTCAGACAGCGCATGCTCCATCCGACTCAGTCTATTGGGACTTCCTAATCCATCTCACTGTCCTAGTTGCTGGGGAGAAGGACAGCAAAGACCTGCTAGACGTATCGATCTTCAGCTTCGCAAATTAGCGCTCAAGAGCTTATTGACTCATTTTAGGGTCATAGTAGATGGGAAAAACAGATTGTACACGCCGCTGAAAATCTTTTGGTAGAGCAGGGCCATTTAACAAGGCTTGATTTATCTGACCTACTTTTTGACTGCCCCCCCCCCCGGTCTGAGAAGAGGGGGGGGGGGACTGCCAGACAGGAAGTGTCCTGTCCATACAGCTCAGAAGTGTGCATCAAAAATGAGCATGAGCTGTATTGGAGTTTGAGCTTATATCAGCTACATTGTATTGATCTATAATTCATAGAATATCTACCCCATTGAAGGGCTTGAAACAGTGCCACTCCCTTCCGCCATTTCTTCCATTCTGCCCACGCATTTTCCTGTTCGGAAAGCAACGTTACTCCGCTCACTCTACATCACACCTAGTATGTAAGCTGATTGCACTTCCCAGAACTCATCACAATATTACTGAGACCATTGGTTTTAGCTCATGAGTCACTAAAAGGCTTTTATGAAAGGCCTTTAATGCAGCTCGATATGGTGGTGGTATTTATGGATACTCCAGATAGGAAATCTTTGGTCTATCTCTCCGCATTTGTGGGGACCACTGAGATACTGTAAAACAGACATTTGCTCGTTATCAGGAAGAAATCCTAAAATGACTCGTATTTTAAATCTGTGCTCTGAAATATTTCAACAGTTTTTGGTATGATGATGACCTAACAAAATTATTTCTCTATAGTGTTTTGAAAGTCTTCTTCATGGGATTACAATGAAACTAAATATGACCTATAAAACTATTTTCTGGTTTAATCCGGTAGAATAGACTCATCATGTATCCTGTTTTCAGTTGGAGAGCGAGTTTTGGGCCACAACTAACTCACATGGTAAAAGGTGGCTTTTTGAAAATGTGTCATTGGGTTGAATTCTTTTGTTCAAGATGACGCAATGGCTAAATAACCAATCAGGTGTCAAATACTACTTTAATTATGGAAGTCACAGGTTGGATTCTCATGCTCCGATGTTCCATAAATAAATCTCTGAACAAAGGAGCATATTGATATACACTTAGCTGATGGACCCACTCAGTTCCCCTGCCCCAAATGGTCCAGAGACCGCTCGTTCTCGATTTCAATCCATATTGAACCAGCAGGTTTACATAGGGGAGAATGCAGTTTATCAACTACAGCTCAGCCTTCCGAACCGTAATACTATCCAAGCTCACCACTACGCTTCTGACCCTGGGACTGAACACCAACACCGACCTCTGCGACTGGACCTCCTGCCATGGTCAGCCTCAACAAAACTCTGGCCGCTCAGTTGGTATAGAAACAAACACAGTGAACACCCCACATAAGAAACACACATCTCGACATCATGGCCTGGTATGGTAACAGCCCCAACCTCAACAGAAAGGCACATCAGAGGCTGTGCACGCAGAGTTTAGCCCTGTAGGCGGGCTCCCTGTCAAAAAAGACCTGCAAGCCAGTCAACGTCAGAGAAAGGCCCTGAAAAAGTGAATTTTATACTACTGGAAGAGATCGTTCAGTCTCCACCCAACTGGACCATGAATGGCCAATCCCTAAGATGTTACACCTAAACTATCAAGAATTATCCAATGGCCACTCAGCTACTCAAATTTGTCTCTGTTAATGCTGTATTCTTTCAGTTTTTGACAATAAAGTGTTATTCACTTCACCTGTCAGTGGTCATAATGTTATGGCTGATCGGTGTACATTTAAATCACTAAATGGCCCTGTTATTGCTATTCATATGATTTCATTTCTTCCTTGTTATTCATATCCCTATTTAACTGCTTCCATTATACATTTTTATTTACTTCTGGATTTTAGGGGGGAAATTTTTAAGCATATTTTTTTCAGTATGGATAAGAAAAAAAATAATTTACTCTATGTTTAGGTTCTAATTAGGTCCAGTACAGATGTCTCTGCATGTTTAAAAGGCAAGACTACACAGAACAATATTCCAAGTCAACAAATTAGTTCTACCCTGCCCTCAGTGAGAGAGGAGCACCCTGTCAGACAGTCCTTGGACAAAGCAGTTACTGTCCTTAACGTTGTGCAATTAACACCCCTTCTAGATTGTTTTGATATCTGAGGAATGTCTGCACAAAAAGTGATGCCTGTATCTATTACATGACCATTTTCATAGTCTAAGCTTTTACAGCAGCTGTTTAGAAGTTTTTGAAATATCTCACTTCATGTTTTAAATGAACACCTGTTCAGTGATATATTAATATGACCTAAGGAATGTTTGTACCTCATTTCATGCTTCTATGATGTCAAATAATGTGATAATTACATGATCTTGCAGACACTGACACAGCTTTAATCTAACTTTATTACTTGCCAGAGTAGCCTGTTCTCTATACAAGTAGGCAACAGCAGAGACTCTGCCTTCAGAATAAGAGCATGCACAGGTCATCCACACACATGCAAATATGCCTTGGCAAACTCCTGCTAGTTTAGCCTAAAGATCTCAGACAGGCCCTGAGCCAAGTCCTACCTAAAAGACATAATGGGTTTTGAATTAAATCAGGCGTCGGCAAATTTTTTGGGGTGAACCTGAAGCAGAGGAATACGTATGGTAAGAGTTGTGGTGGACAACTGCAGGGTAGGCTACTCAACCATATAAATAAATCATGAAATAATAAAACACAATTTAGCAGAACCTTGATCCAATGCGAAAAATACTAATGCGTGTCTGCATGCATACCTACATTTGTACGCAATGGTGGACCCAATTGTTTGAATGGCAAGCGCCGTATGGTAACCACTGAAAATCAGAACCACTTAACAGTCGCTCATTTGTCAACTTGATGAGCACGACTTCGCAACGATGGGATCAAGAGCTAAGTTCATACGAAGTTATAAGGAAATCTGAGTGTGAGAAGGGAGCACACATTTTACTCATGTCCACACGTTTTCACGCAAAACGAATCCATGTCAAATCAAACGTAAAGGACAACTCGAAACGCTATCAGAGCTAATGCAATATTCACATTTCTCGGTGGCTTCTTGAATTCTACACAAGAACCCCCCAAAATCCCCCCCAAGTAAGTTACTATACAAGTGCTTTAGGCTACCTGGCTGCGCTCAAAGCTCTCCTTTTCAAGCTCCAAACTGCTGGCCCCACCGGTCCGACGAATCAGCGCTTTAGGAATTGGGTTTGGTACTTGCTGCATGGAGCTCTTTACCCGGTCCATTTTCTCTTTAGAAATTAAACTGCGAAAATATATCTACAAAGATATCGTCATTAGAATATTCAAAAAATATTTGGAAAAGCCTAATTCATTAATGACCAATTCTAGACGTAATTTATCATGTCCACAGCCCGAGCGAGCTACAACGCTTCCCTTGTTTTACATGTTTTTATGCCGAGTTCATGTGCTACTCGTAATAAGGAAATTAGGAATTGTCGGATTTGGTAGCCTAGTTGTAAAATATCACGTGCTGTGTTCGACCAATGAAGTACGACCATGTTTCCTAGTTCCTATTAGCACATAAACGCGACAATAACCTCTGTTAAACAGCAGAGTAGCCGGTTGGACAGTGCAACTGTTAATAAAGTATCATCCCTGCACTCATGATGA
>JACXGJ010012723.1:0-17412 GCA_016801105.1 Esox niger
TGATCAGGTAGTGCCTCAGAAAATGTAACTGTTAATGATGGGCCTATATCAAGCATTGACTGGCAGCTGAGATTGAGATACGTAAGTGGTTAGTTTAGTATTTTACCTTTGTTTTTGTGAGTTCTATAGTAGACTGATGTACACCATGTCTTTCTTATGCAATAAGGTTACTCAGCACTTTCACCTTGTCAATCAAATGATGAAGAAAGCCCTGTGAACTGTGCTCTTACCATCATTTCAACAGTGATGACCCGTTTCATATATACAGGATTTTCCAGTCATATTAAACTGATATAAGTAACAACAGGTTTTGTGTGTAAGTCAATTCATTGTCGGGAAATCTGCTCATACAGACATTTTGAGTAAATACTTTGTTAACGAGTGAATATGTCCAGCGACATGCCATTGTGAACAGCGATTTTACATAAATATTGATAATACACAAAATTAGCCTATGAAGGGAGTGAAGTGAATACTTTTCAAAAGCTGGCTTTGTACTACTAAGCGTCCAGGCACTCTGTGTTACAACATGACACCAAAAATATATGATATGGCACACATTGCCTCCTGTGGCTTGGATCGTTTTATTCTGAGTCATCTTAAAAATACTTGACCAGGTATATAAATAAAAGTAAAATATTAGGTGAATAACTACAAACTAAAATTGAAGACAGCTTTGTGAGGCTCTCCGATACATTTGTCAAGATCAGGTAAATGGCTTTACCACTACAACTTCTTTAAGTCTGTTATAGCTCCATATAACTGACATGTCGCACAGCTTCCATTTCTGTCCCAGACAGTTATGGGGCTTTGGTGATCATGTTAGGAATTTCCTCAGTGCCCTTGGTTTAATGGGGTGTGTCGTACATCTGATAAATGCACCCAGTGGGAAAAAATACAGACACTTTTCCTGTTTCATTCCCTTATTTACTGATCAAATTGCAGTTAAATGTTTCAGTTAGTGTTAAGAAAAACAATACCATCAATTCTGCCAGCTTGTTGCTTTAGAAAGATTCAACATGTCATTAATGAATAAAACAGAAATGTTGTCTAGAGTCTTTGTGACCCTCTTAATAGTGATCAGTGAACCTTGGCTTTTAGGATCTCTCTGCTCACCCGACTTCCTTTCTGCACTCTATTCTAAACTAAAGGGAAAGGCTCCACTGTGCACACCCTCGTTATTCCTGTTTGCTCTTCCGTTCGCTTCTGACAGGAATTGTTCTGAGTTCTACTGCACCTATCTCATAGTTTATAAAATGTATTTCTGCAAACAGACTCTTCCATTCTGTGTCCCCATAATAATCAGATTTTTTTTTTTGACATTCTTTATGGATATTTGGGATATCTTTGCAAATTCCTATGTATGCAGAACTGTGCAACAGCCACCTGAGAAATTTGTGTAAAGCTCTTTATCTGGGCATTACATTTTTACTTGCTTGCAAAAACTTTATACAACACTATAATACACACATATATATATATATATATATATATAAATAATAAATAAACTTAAGTAAAAAACTTAAAACAACATGAATAAATTAACAATAATGTCTTGTGAGGTAACTGATATCTTGTGACATGGTTAGAGGAAATGTCACAAAGACATTTGAGGACACTGGGCAAGTTGAAGACAGAAAATGCTGAGAAAACAAAAAAAAGAGTTATGGCAAATCCTGCAAGAAGAATTTACCAGAGGATTACACAACAATCTAGCAAAGCAAATTGCTTCAGTTCTGCATTTGAAAAATTTCTTCAAAAAAATGTAAACAGTTAATTGTCATTGTATTAATGTTTCAAGACAATTCTTAAAAAAGGATTGTTGCTAAAAAAAATTGCAAATTCTGATTTAATTGTGAGTATTTTCAGGAAGACAAATATATGTGGGCCAAGATTATGAGTTCAAATAGGTCTGAATTCTACCAATAAATAAAAAATTGAATTACGAGAGGCCTTTGCAGGGTTATTGAACTATGTGTGTTTTTTTAATCAAATTAGGGTGATTATTATGATTATTTTAGTTAATTACAAATGCTTTTCCAACTTTTAAACAGACTTAGCAAGTTTTTTCATCGTGCTATTGTATTTGAATGTTATCTGTATCTAACTTAACACTGATACCAAACATTTTAACTACATTTGACCTTTCTCAATGTGATAACAATGGGCAGCACTAGACCATTACTATATATTCCTGTTGTTTAGCTGCCATGTCCAGTACTTTCTAGTTTCACTTTCACTTTCTAGTGTCTCTTTTATTGTCGTTGCTTGAATTTATGTCTGAGCTGCAGCATGCCACTGTCATTATCAGTACAAACTCCAATTAAGCCACTCCGATTCTTGAGTGTAGCCTATGATCTATACTTTAAACGCATCCTGATCTGTGGAAAAGTAAATACAAGTAATGTCCCAAATATGTTGTTTGCTTCATTGTAAAAAAGTATGTTTAAATGTGTCAGTTGTACTAGTAGGTCTGTAAGTACATACTTTTCATAATGTTAATTCTTGATGAAAAGTCTGGTGTCAGTCAACTGCATCACACTATAACAATAAGGGCCCGGTTTATCTACAACTATTCCTGCTCATTGCTTCTGGGCATTTGTATAGGGTGGTGGGGGGTGGAGACATTTACACTTCTTATTTAGCCCTTTTTTTCAAATCTGAAATACTAATGGTTAACCCCCATTTTCAGCTCTGTAGCTGAACCCCCACTGGAGACCTGTTCAGAATCTCCACTGAGGCATTTGTGTGTGCCTAGCCTTATCCTTTCTTCTGCTCTTAAACACACAGGCTCGACTTCACAGGGCGGTCGACAGCCTGTGGACAGCAGATGAAAAAGTAAGGCAGCAAATCCTGCGCCTGTTATGTCTTCTACTAATTAGCAAAAATGGTCTCCTTTCTTTTCTTTTCAAGCATTTAGACTGGAGGAGGGGGGAGAATGAGATAGAAAGAGGAATGGTAAAAGAAATGAGGGGAAAGCAAAGAGATGGAGGGAGTGACTGAAGGAGGAGCGGCAACTGAGCTCTCACTTGGGCTGTTTTGAAAACACACTTTTGAAAGCCTTTCCCTTAATTCAGGGCTATTGTTTTTGACTGTATTGTATTTGCCAATTTGACCATATAACATTGTACATCTGGTGTATAGCTTGTTTGGAGGTTTCTCACTCAAATACTAGGGAACCATCATCTCCTCATGGGCTCAAATACAAGTGATCGTGGAACATAAAAGCCTGGCCTAAAGTGTGGGCTGAGAGAAACACATGGAAAGCCAGAAAGGGGGAGAGATCCAGGGAATGTGAATGAAACATAAAGGAGAAAGTTGAATAGCTTTTCAGTATCTTTCCATTATCCTTAATCTCATGTCCAATACACTGTGTGTATCTACAGTAGATATAGACTGTGCCCTGCAAAAGTATTCAAACTCCTCACAAATTCTCTATAATTTTACTGAATGGAAATTTCATTTTGAAATTTACATTCAAAATCTATTATTGTGAGATTTCACTGATTTGATGTTTGGAAATGTTTTTAAGAAAATTTAAATAATCAACCCCTGTGCTGTGGAATCTCCCAGTTTACAAAAATAAATGAAATTGCCATAATGAGGACAACGTCACATTACCATTGGCCTTAACCTGTAAATCCAACCCAGCTGTTGTTTCAGGCTGTGAATGGTATAGCTTACTTCAACAGAATGTAGAATAAAGTATTATAAACGCATATATTAACAAAATAGATTAGGACTAGGAGTGTTGAAAGGAAATAAAGTGTTTTAATATCCCCGTAACCACAGTTGGGTTAATAATCAAGCAGTGGAAATATTTGTCTTGGGAAATCCTTCATGCATTCAGACACTACATGCCAAAATACTTGGCATGTAGTGTCTATACTCAAATAGGGTTGCTCTACCAAATATGAATGTCTGAGGGTTAAATACTTATGTTAGCAACATAATTTAGTTTCTAATTTTTTTTAAAAATATTTCCCAACATAAAACCAATGTCACCTTAAACTGAATCTTTTTCATAATTTTCTCAGAGTTGTTTATGTGCCATTTGGCAAACACCAGGCAGCACGTCATTTGCCTTTTACTCAGGAGTTGATTCTGTCTAGCCACTCTACAATTAAGGCCTGATAAATGGAGTGCCAGAGGTGGTTGTCCTTCTGGAAACTCCTCCCATCTCAGCAAAGAACCACAATTTGAAGTGCTGTTTAAGGGGCCATTGCGTTCTTGGTCACCTCCTCGACCTTGCCCTGTTACATAGTTTGGCCAAACGACTAGCCCTAGGAAGAGTCTTGGGGGTTCCAAACATCCTCAATTTCACAATGATGGAGCTCACTAAGCCATTGAGAACTTTAAATGCTTTTGATAATTTTAGAACATGTTTCAATACTATATCAAAGGTACACGTAGAATTCACTGGACTTCATAGTTTTTTCCTCTGAAAAGCATGTGAACCTTTATAGACAGACATCTGTGTGCCTTTCTAAATCTTGTCCAATTACTTAATTTGCAGTGTCATGATAAAGGGTCTGACTACATGTGAACATAGGATAGTTCAGTTATTTATTCAATTAATTTGGAAAATAATTCTAGATTTTTTTTCATTATACCATAATTTGTGTAGATTGATGGCAAAATATAATACATAGAATCAATTAATAATTAAGTCTATAGCACAACAAAATGTGGAGAAAGCGAAAGAGCACATGAACACTTCCCATAGCCACTGTACAGAGAAATCCTGGAAGACAACCTGCTGAAGTCTGCAAAACACCTGAAAGGAGAATATTCATCTTCCAGCAGGACCGCAAACATACAGACCAAAGTGAAACTGGAGTGGTCTGACATACAAATGGGTGAGTGTTCTGGAGTGGCCCAGTAAAAACCCAGACCTTTGACTGGGCCACTCAAAATTGAGAATATGTGGAAACATTAGAAAATTGCCGTTCACCAAAGGTCTCTATTGAACTTGATTAAGTTGGTAGAGACTAATCTATATAGACTGTAAATGCTGTCGGAGGTGCCTCTACCAAATATAGACTAAAGAGGTTTAATATTTCTGTAATTTACTTCAGTGAGTTAAACAGATTTGTATTCAGGACAATAGCTTCCAAAAATATATAGATAGTCCCAAAAGAAAATATTTCACGACATGAATGGTTTCTACAGGCAAATGCACATCTCTTTATTTTCAATGTATTTTTTTAGAAAAATGCAAATTTGTTAGGTTTCAGGAAGTGCAAAAATGCTATTATAATGTGGCTATGAGATAACATAGGAAAAAAAAATTACTAAAGTAGTTACTAACTATATTGGTAACTACTTGACCATAACAATAAAGCACCCTCTGGATTTGTTTTATTTGGCCAATAAACCAAGGCTAAGGGCTGTATCAAGGCACTCTGCACTGTTTGTGCCTCAGAATATCTCTTATGTGTGGTATAATGTCCATTCACTACATCCCCTACTACTATATTGTTGAAATAATAAGATTTTTTTGTCCAAAGCAACTTACAACAATGCTTGCATACATTACATTACAATGTTAAACATACTTTGTGAAGCCAAAATTGAATATGATTTAAAGTCTTTACTATGAAATGCTTTTGCTATCCTTTCAAAAGCACTGGTTTCTGTCAATTTTGACATAACAAATTCTATCAAAAAGTTATGCCATGTTTATTAACCCTTCATAAAGCTTAACATGCAGTTACAGTTGCTTCATAAAAAAAAAATCTGTGAGTATAAAGCTTTTATAAGCTAATTGTAATTTAAAGTGGGTCCATATAAATGTAGCTATAATAACTCAAAGCAGCCATTGCTGTGGTCCAACCTATTTGGCACAATATTGCTACCATGTCAGAGTGTACTGTATATCATACAATCCCAGCTTAAGCCAGCAAAATAGTATTTGCTCATACAATGCTGTTATCAGAAAAGATTTTAAAAATATAGTTGTGCATTGTGAAATAAGTTACTGTAGTCCAAAATTAAGGCCATGATGCAATAGGCCATGAACATACGTAGTTGGCTTATGCCTGGGATACAGCTCATAAGCTGTACTGGGCTCATAAAAGGTTGTATAGTTCTTCCACTTCCCAGAGTAAAGGAGAGGGGAGCTCAGGCTGAGGCCTATAAACCCTGGGGTGTCCTGCGAGTAGATACAATGAATCAATATCGAAGAAAATAATAGAAAGGAAAAATGCCCTTTAAAAACAGACAGAGCCTCTGCACTTCACTACACGTAAGAAGGTGCAAGCATTCTTGCGGGGAGATGTGCAAAAAGGCACCTTTTTATTGTAAATGATAAAAAAGTGCCCGGCAGTGGAGTTACAAATTAGTAGCTGTCAGTATTAAAATGTATATTAACAGTCACACCTTTTTTTAATGAGTTTGGCATTGGCAACTGAGAGGAAATACAAGTCGTCACAACATTCCTCATGCACATCCTGATGAAAATACCCACAATAAATCATGAGATAGCAGTGTTCACCATAAATATGTATCCCATAAGGAATCTGTTTTACATTCTGCATATAAATAAGCCAGAGTGCTGAATAGCAATGAATCAGACACTGGACGCTTGATTTGATAACAAGTCGACTCTAAACTTCAAAAGGGAGAATTTAGTGCTTCCCACCATCTAGAAGTGAATAGAGGAAAGGTAGGATCCATGAGGTTCTCCTATTTAGTACATCTTAATCCATGTGCAAGATAGGGGGAAGCCTAGCTCAGAATGAACTCATGGGGGAGTGGTAGCGGTGTATCTCAGTTATTACTTCATTGTCTGCTCCTCGGCCCAAAACAATTTTGAGGGTCAGAAATGCAGTACGACAGAGCAGGCCACAGGGGTAAACTGTGTTAATATAACGAGTGGTACTGGTTCCATGTTTTTGAAAAATCACGATTTCTCAGGTGTTAAATAGCTCAAACACATTCATTGTTGTACTAGTAAGATTTAATATACTTTCATTCCAGGCTACTGGCTAATTGCTGGAGAGTGTCTGAAAAACTGGTCACCAGTCTAATGCATGGTAGGCCTCCCACGTAATGCAAACATGTAGAAATACGACAGGCCATGGACTCCACGAGCTTGTGGAAGTATTCTGTAGGCCATAAACACCATACTTCCTACAGAGTCCACAATTCTGTTGTATTCCGAGGTGTAGAATCTCAGTGTTTCACAGCACGTTGAATAGCATCCCAGATGTGTTAGATAACGGTGAGATCTGGTGACTTAGGTGGGAATGGTAAGACCCCAAACTCAGATGAGTGCTCCTCTAACCATAATTTGACCCGTCTAGACTTGTGTGGCGAAGCATTGTCCTGTTGGAAGAATGAAAGCAGGATATGACCGGGTTGGCACACATTCACCTGTCAGAGACATTTGTAGACGTACCAGGGGACGCACAGAATGCCAGCTAATCAAACCCCACCCCATTATGGAGCCACCACCAGCCTGTACAATGCCCTGTTGACATGCAGGATCCATGGCTTTATGGGGTTTTCTCCTCACACAGATTCTTCCATCTGCCCGAAACTGTGGGAAACGTGACTCGTCAGACCAGGCTACTCGTTTGCAGTCATCAAGTGTCCAGTGGCGGTGTTCCCAAGCCCAGGCGAGGTGCATAACTGTGTGTTGAGTACTCATCAGGGGTACTAAAGCTGGGCATAGAATCCAAAAGCCCATAACCCGGAGGGAACGTTGCACAGTCCACGCGCTAATGTTCGTTGACTGTCCAGCATTGAATACATATGTTATTTGTGGCAGTGTTGCATGCCTATCATGTGAAATGATTCTTGCCAGCCGACGCTGGTCACGTTCTCACTCAGTCTTTTTATGGCCACACTGCTGTTGTAAGTGAAATGTTATGCCAGAATTCTTGTGTTCAATGTACACCATTGAAATGGTTGTATTTGAAAATTCAAACTCAACAACCTCCAAAATGCTATGACCCATCCCATGAGCTTCAAATATTACATTGCGTTGAAAATCGTGATGAATTGCCATTCTAATGGCAGAAACAGCTCTAGATGCTTGTACAGATCTCTATCGATTTATATATACACTGGCAGACACAACCAATGACGTGCATGGGTGGTGTTGCTATATATTTTGTATGGGCTCATCTGTACTTGTTTTTCTGTCACGTCAGTGTAAATGCAACATCAAAAAATGTGTAACATTTCATTAGCTACATTTTGTGTCCAACAAAAAAAGTCTGTGCCACAAATATTTTACATCTATAGCATGTCCATTAAACGGGGGCATCATGTGCTTGGGACAATAAAAAGTCAGTTTAATGTGCAGTTTTCTCACACCACACAATGCTAGACAGTCTCAATTTATAAGGGAGAGTGTAACTGGCATGCTGCCAGAAGGAATAACCACAAAAGCTATTTTCACCATTACTTATCACCAATCTCTTAACCACAGAGTGTAACCAATCTAGCTAAGGACCTATGAATCTGTCTTCACCTGCAAAACAATCTGACACCAGCCATACAGACATCTCATCTCAGGAATTTGTTTGATCTACATACCTGTCTTTTATGTATCTGTAAACAAAAAATGCATTTTTGTAATTCCAATTGTGAAATATACTGATTAGGCCCTAATGACTTTTAGTTAGTTCACATATTGTGCTAGGGGTTCACATATTAGCTGATATGTGAACCCCTTGTACAATTATAGAGTTTAGTGTTCACCATGAAGTCTTTATTTAATGATAACCTGACATAACATGTTTATACACTGAACAAAACTATAAACACAACAATTTTGTTTTTGCCCTCATTCATCATGAGCTGAACTCAAAGATCAAAGACTTTCTCTATGGACACGAAAGGCTTATTTCTCTCAAATATTGTTCATAAATCTGTCTAAATCTGTCTTGGTGAGCACTTCTTTTTTGCCGAGATAATCCATCCACCTCACAGTCCCCTCCCAAAGTATTGGATCGGCAAGGCCAATTCATTTGTTTTTGTTGGTCACTGAAGACATTTGGGTTTAAGATGAAAAGATGAGTATGAGACAAGAGATCAGAATTTCTCCTCTTAAGGAGGTGAAATGCATGCTCTATTGTGTTAAGGTCAGGTGATTGACTTGGCCTGTCTAATACCTTCCACTTTTTTACCCTAATGAAGTCCTTTGTTTTGTTGGCAGTGTGCTTTGGATCATTGTCCTGCATGATAAACTTCCTCCAAATTAGTTTCAATGCATTTCTCTATAAATTGGCAGACAAAATGTTTCTGTACACTTCTGAATTCATTCTACTGCTAACATCATCAGTTACATCATCAATAAATATTAATGAGCCTGTTCCAGAAGCAGCCATGCACGCCCAAGCCATGACATTACCCCCACCATGCTTCACAGATGAGCTTGTATGCTTCGGATTATAAGCAGTTTATTTCAGTTTATTTCTCCACACTCTGTTCATTTCATCACTTTGGTAGAGATTAATCTTGGTCTCATAAAATCGTGTTCCAGAACTTTTGCGGCTCATCTCTGTACTTCTTTGCAAATTTCAATCTGGCCTTCCGATTCTTACTGCTGATGAGTGGTTTGCATCTTGTGGTGTGGCCTCTATATTTCTGCTCTCTGAGTCTTCTTCGAACAGTGGATTGCAATACCTTCACCCCTGCATTGTGGAGGTCAATGGTAATGTCACTTACTGATGTTATGGGGGTTTTCTTCACACGTCTCACGATATTTCTGTCATCATCTTCTGTTGTTTTCCTTGGCCGACCAGTTCGATGTCTGTTGCTCAGTACACCAGTAGTTTCTTTCTTTTTCAGGACATTCCAAATTGTTGTGCTTCATATGCCCAATGTTTGTCCAATGGCTCTGGTTGATTTTCCTTCTTTTCTCAGCTTGAGAATGGCTTGCTTTTCTCCCACAGACAGTTCTCAGGTCTTCATATTGGTATATCCTCTTTAACAAGAAATGCAGTCTTTATAGGTTTAAACCAAGGATTGAAACTTAGACTAATCATGCAGAACTATTAAAATGTTTGAACACTCAACCTAAAAGGCAACACCTGGGCAACAAGAAACATCTGTCATTCACATGTTCCAAAATCTTGCTCACTTGAAAAATGGGTGGTTTCAAAACAAAGGGTGGTATGTCCTGAGTTGTTTAAAACATCTAGATGTGAATACCAGGAAATTAAAGCTGAAATTCTGAACTCATACTTATCTTAAACCCAAATGTCTTCAGTGAACCACAAAAAGGAATTTGCCTTACCGTTCCAATACTTTTGGAGGGGACTGTATACCCGTAGGAAACCCACTGTTATATACAATAGGTTAGAAGCCAGTGGCTGTCACCAGGTGTTTTATGTAGCAGTGAGGTCAGTTGTGTGCTAGTGTAGTTTGAAGTAGGCAGCGTTAGAGGTGTAGGGAAGTTCAGGGTCTTTTTGTATTGTTTCTTTGATGTGACAGACCACTGGCACTGCCCAACCCCTTAACCCATTTCCCACTTTGCAGATACCTTTTAATGAAACTGTATAGATCCAGTATGCATTGTTCTGTGAAGGGAGTAGTAGACAGCATTGTACAATGACATTTTCTCCCATGGAACAGCCTTCAATTAGCCTTTTAAAATTATAAACGTGGATTAACAAACAACATTCCATTGGACCATAGGACTGAATGTTGCTGACAATGGGCCCCTGTACATCTATGTAGATATTACATTTTTTTAAAATCAGTTGTTTCCAGCTGCAATAGCCATTTACAACTTTAACAATGTCTACACTGCTTTTCTGACTAGCATTTGTTGGAAGAAATGCTGTTATTACAGTTAATTTCAAAGCACTTTTATTGGCCAGTCCTAAACAAAGTATACTTTTTCCCGGTATTACAGGGTTTACAAAATTGTATTTCCAACAGCATTCCACTATAGTTGCGGCCCATTTAGCAACACTTCTGCATTCATATTAGCCACATGGTTGTCACACTGTGACGTTGAGGGGTAACGGACCAGGCGTAGGCAGGGGTAGCAGTCGGTTCACTTTTATTTTACACTAAATAACACAAAAAATCAAAACAGAAAAACACAGAGCACTAGATACTGAAAGGTATAAAGTAAATCATAAATATAAACAGAACTCACCACATACATCTGACAACACAGTGACATGGAACAATGACTGACAAATTAGGGGAGCAGAGGAGAAACATTTAAACACATACTGATGACCTAATTGGGACCTGGTGTGAGAGACAATTGGAGACAAGACAATTGAAGGGAACCGGGATGAGTTCATGGCAAGTGGAAAGATGGAGAATGCGGGAGATGGCGGAGCAGTCCGTCACCGCACTGTCACAATGGTCCACTTTGCTACATAAACAAAATTACCAAAACATTAGTTAACTCCATGGAATTTTACACCCGCTTTTTGCAGAACTTGCTGCAAATAACAATATAAATTGAATTATAAAAGCCACTTTTTGAGCAAGATTAGCAAACAAGAGAAAGGTTATTAAATATTTGTCAAGTTACATTGACAACTTTTAAGTGAGAAACATTACTGTACCAACTAGTTAACTAACACGTTAACTGCTAGCTACAGTAACTAACAGTTGGCACCAACACTGCAAACACAATTTTAAAAAAAACTGTTGTTTTATTTTCAGGGACAGAGATCATGTGACAAGAGAAGTCAGTGTCAGGGTTATTTGTTAGAGGTTAATGAGAAAGAGCGAGTAGCCACACAATTTAAGTGTAGGAAAACATGATATGTGAATAATTAATAAAATGATAGTCCTTATTTATGATTAGATAAAGACTAGTGTTGTTAGATTCTGGTTGCTAGCTAGCTAGTTCGGCATTACATTTTATAGACAGGGTCAAGGTTATATCACATTATTTGTTGCCTACATAAGCATAATAGCATACAACAAATCTAGCATATGGTCCCTAGAAACTGCTTTGAGAATTTTCGTTACATTTAACTAAACATTCTGCCAACATTTTTATAACATCTGTATGAAATGTGACCTTGTAGCAACCTGTGGGTACGTTTGTATGCAGTGAGGAGCAGCAGCTGTTCATTAGATCTTTGAGGACAACCTGGGATATGGCTTGTGCCATTGAAAGTGCCACAAAAGACCAGAGTGCCTCATTGGACTGGCATAAACTCAGAAGGCCCCTTCTAATTTCCTCCCACTTCATGGAAGTCTGCCATGTTTTGGGATAGATCTCAGCAGAGAACCTAGCTGACCACATTTTCAAAGGAACCCTTCAGAATGCAGCCATGAAAAGGGGTCTAGCCATGGAGCCTGCTACTGTTGCATGAGTACTGCCACATCAAGGATGTCAACTGTACAACTATACGCCAGGTAGGTAAATATATTGTAATATTTATATAAATGTTTGAATAGTTTTCAACTCTTTTGGGGAGACCTAGTCTTAAGTAGGGGTGTTAACTCCCCAATTTCCCTGTATTTTGAACCCTGTTAATACCTTAGATATGGTCACACCACTAAACAAAAAAAGAAATACACAACAGGAGACTTGCTCCTTCGTACAGACAATACTACAGCAGTGAAGCAAGCCTCCAGCAAATTGGAGCAAAGGTTGCTCTCCACCAAGTTGGAAGTATTTTGACTAACATGGCAAGACAATATAGTGCAATAACGAAAAGGGCTCACATCTGTCCGACCAGCATTTTTTTCAACCCAATTGAAGCAGAAATTATTATAAATACATTTTTGATACGGTTAATGAAAGGGCTATGCTCATGTATTCATCACTGCTGAAGTGGGTCTTCACTTCAGCAGTGGTGAATACATGAACTTCTTGAATGAAAAGACAATCATCTTTAGAAAATGAGTCTCCACCTTAAATAGGTACAGTCCTCAAAAACATTATTGTCCTGTGAATGCCAAGAGCTTCCCTGACCAGGTATCAATGAGGACACTTTTTTTATTCTGTATCGCTCAACCCGTTCATTGAAATAGTAATGAGTTGTGAACCCACCAATTTCAACTATCTGGATCTTGATTCAGACATATCAAACAGGTATAGGCCAATATTGACGATTATTTACTGAAAAAGATATTTAGAAAAATCAGTTTCCCAATAATGCATTAACTTCTCAATGACAAATTGTGTTTATGAAATACTCCAGTCCAGTTTCAGACCCCATCTTAGCACTGAGAATAAACTTGTGAAGGCGGTAAATCACCTTTTTATGGTATCAGACAAACCTTCCAGATCTGTTCTGTTGTTTCTTAATCTTAGTGCTTACTTAAACACTGTTTTTCCCTTCTCTTGGAGACTTTGGAAACTCATGTTGCACTACACGGACAAATTCTTGCCTGGTTTATATCCTATTTATTAGAAATATATCCGTTTTTATGTGTGGATGGCCTGTCCTCTGATAAAGCAAAGGTATATTTTGCTGTTCCTCAGGCCTAAGGTTTGGGACCACGATGGATTTTGGTAGAATTCACAGTGAACCTCGACGGTAGGAAAACTGTGATAGACCTTGGAGTTACCCTAGACCTAGATCTCTCTTTTGATGAACATATAAAATATATATTTCAAGATCAGCTTTTATCCAGCTTTGGAACATTGAAGATCGTTTTATTGAGAAACATTGCAAACATTATTTATTACGAATCCTTGATTTTCTTACTTCAAGACAAGACTACTGCAATGCTCTCCTATGCGGCAACCCTTATAAAAAATATATAATTCAGTTGTTGCTGGACAATTGCTAGAAGCTTCTCTACAATGGGTGCCTGTTAGAGCAACTGTACAGCTGATTTTAAGGTTTCATTGTTAATTAAAAAAAACATAACATGAACTTGCTCCTACTTTGCTGAATTGGTCCAGTCATACAAACCAACACGTACTGTAAGATGTAGGCCCCCTGAATATTCCTAGAATTCCAAAATAGTTAGAGGCAGGGCTTTCTCCTATTGAGCTCCACTACTGTGGAATTATCTAGCAATTAAGGATAGAGATGCACACTCAGTTCAAACATTTTATTGTCTACTAAAGACTCATCTCTTCAGCAAGTCCAGTGTAGCCTGGCCCGATGGTATGAAGGTGAATGGAAAGTCACTGGATTTACAAGCCACCCTTGCTGCCTTTGCCAGATGGGCTTTCATCCCTACTAGGATGTCGTCTTTTCAATGCCATTCAAGGGTGGAGTCACAAGCTTACTGTTGCTGTCCTTGTGCATTGGGGGTGAACTCTGTGGGCAATGCTCTTTCAGTGTGGTTGCAGTTGGTTGGTGTCCCTTTATTTAGATGCTAGGCAAAGTGGATGAAGTTACGTGTTACCTGTTGCGCCCTGTCTGGGTTTACCTTCGTCTAGGGCCACAGTGTCACTTGACCCCTATCTCAGCCTTGCGGTTTTACACTGCTATATTATGGGTCATATTTTGCGGATGTTGAACAGCATGAATCTACAAGAGCTAGTCACCGTTTTGATGGAGTGTCACGCCAAGCTTCTTTGAACTCTGAGAGGATCACCATGGAATTGTCAACCGTGATGGACAGATCTTGGAGCGGGTAGGCCTTCCCCGGAAGGAAGAGCAGCTCTGTCTTATTAAGGTCATGCTTGAGGTGGTAGGCTGACATCCAAGCTGAGATGAATGTCAGACATGCAGCTATTCATGTTGCAACCTAGGAATTAGAAGGGGGAAATTGGAAGAATAGTTGAGTGTCATCCGCATAGCATTGATAGAACAGACCATGTGCAGATAGGACAGTGCCAAGTGACCTTGTGTCGAGAAAATATTAGAGTGGGCCAAGAACTGATCCCTGGGGAACACCAGTAGTGAGAGTGTGTGGCGCAGACACACCCCACCCGCTCCATGCTACCTGGTAGGAGCCACCTGTCAGACACCCTGTGTCCACAAAAGTTGGGACGCTGCATACAATTTAAATGAAAACAGTGAGGTATGTGCCAAATGTTTAAATTATATGAATTGATAGTTATCTTATTAGTTATTTTACAACTTTCATGTATCGGCCATAGCCACAGATTGTGGAGGGATCAATTCCCCTGTCAGACTCAATAGGACTGATTGTTCAAGGTTGAGTATCAAGTAACTAATTTTAGACCTGACTTAACATAAACAATGCTTCAGAGAGATAATTGTGAAACATGTGATTTCACCCAAAGACTGCTGCCAAATGGGTGATAAGAATTAAGGAGGAGGTTGTGATGTTGGCATTTTTGCCTCATTCTACACATACAATCTGCAGTACCAAGGAGGTTTTATTGACCCTGGACTTCATCAACAGAAACAAAACATTGCTTCTTGCTTTGGAAAAATCCATTGAGGCATTTTGAATCACCACTTCGTTTGCTGGGTAATTGTATCAAGATATGTTGAAAGGTTTGAAAGGCTGCTTTGTCTGAGCATAAACACTGAAAAGCCATTATTGAAACTTGGGAGGTGCAACACACTTGAATCCTTTTTGAAGACATCAGGGGATCTAATCATCTTCCTTGCATTTTATCTGAATGTGCTCTTTTTTCACATTCTGCTGGAATTAGTCCATCCGCTGGCTTGAAGACTGTCCCAGCAGAGGGTGTCAGCTATAAAAGTTAAAAGGTAATGGAGAAGAGACACACAAATGTACATGTCTGTACTAAGCTCAGGAATATAATGGACTTTTAATGACTATAGTTCTTGTTTGAAAATGTTCCAGTATACATTGTAATTGACCCATTGCTGAGTAAGTACTGTGGATATTTGGACCCAGTGTACATTTTGGCAAGTGATTTATTTATTTATATTTTTATCAGACTACTACAACTCTGGACAAAACAGGTCTTCTGAAGTTGGTGATGGAAGTGAGAGATAAATAGAAATATGCATATTTTACATAGGGAGAAAGCAATTACTAATATTAAAGATTACATTTACATGATTTTAGTCATATTTAATCATTACATTTTGTTCTATGAAATAATGGATATTTAGGCTAACACATACAGTGGGGCAAAAAAGTATTAAGTCAGCCACCAATTGTGCAAGTTCTCCCACTTCAAAAGATGAGAGAGGCCTGTAATTTTCATCATAGGTACACTTCAACTATGAGAGACAAAATGAGAAAAACAAATCCAGAGAATCACATTGAAGGATTTTTTATGAATTTATTGGTAAATTCCTTGGTAAAATAAGTATTTGGTCACCTACAAACAAGCAAGATTTCTGGCTCTCACAGACCTGTATCTTCTTCCTTAAGCGGCTCCTCTGTCCTCCACTTGTTACCTGTATTAATGACACCTGTTTGAACTTGTTATCAGTATAAAAGACACCTGTTCGCAACCTCAAACAGTCACACTCCAAACTCCACTATGGCCAAGACCTAAGAGCTGTCAATGGACAACAGAAACAAAATTGTAGACCTGTACCAGGCTGGGAGGACTGAATCTGCAATAGGTAAGCAGCTTGGTGTGAAGAAATCAACTGTGGGAGGAATTATAAGAAAATGGAAGACATAAAAGACCACTGATAATCCCCCTCGATCCGGGGCTCCACACAAAATCCCAGAACCACGGGGGGGAACTAGTGAATGACCTGCAGAGAGCTGAGACCAAAGTAACAAAGGCTACCATCAGTAACACACTACGCCGCCAGGGACTCAAATCCTGCAGTGCCAGATGTGTCCCCCTGCTTAAGCCAGTACATGTCCAGGCCCGTCTGAAGTTTGCTAGAGAGCATTTGGATGATCCAGAAGAGGATTGGGGGAATGTCATATGGTTAGATGAAACAAAAATAGAACTTTTTGGTAAAAACTCAACTCGTCGTGTTTGGAGGAGAAAGAATGCTGATTTGCATCCAAAGAACACCATACCTACTGTGAAGCATGGGGGTGGAAACATCATGCTTTGGGGCTGTTTTTCTGCAAAGGGACCAGGACAACTGATCCGTGTAAAGGGAAGAATGAATGGGGCCATGTATCCTGAGATTTTGAGTGAAAACCTCCTTCCATCAGCAAGGGCATTGAAGATGAAACGTGGCTGGGTCTTTCAGCATGACAATGATCACAAACACACCGCCCTGGCAACGAAGGAGTGGCTTCGTAAGAAGCCTTTCAATGTCCTGGAGTGGCCTAGCCAGTCACCAGATCTCAACCCCATAGAAAATCTTTGGAGGGAGTTGAAAGTCCGTGTTGCCCAGCGACAGCCCCAAAACATCACTGCTCTAGAGGAGACCTGCATGGCTGAATGTGCCAAAATACCAGCAACAGTGTGTGAAAACCTTGTGAAGACTTACAGAAAACGTTTGACCTTTGACATTGCCAACAAAGGGTATAAAACTAAGTATTGAGATTCACTTTTGTTACTGACAAAATACTTATTTTCCACCATCATTAACCAATACATTTATAAAAAATTCTACAATTTGATTTTCTAGATTCTTTTTCTCA
>JACXGJ010012724.1:0-17412 GCA_016801105.1 Esox niger
ACGCTGGAGCGCATACCGTAAACACACACACACACGCTGGAGCGCATACCGTAAACACACACACACACACACACGCTGGAGCGCATACCGTAAACACACACACACGCTGGAGCGCATACCGTAAACACACACACACACACACACGCTGGAGCGCATACCGTAAACACATACACCCTGGAACACTTACAGAAAACAGTCCTGATTAGGATGATTTTTCCGACGAGTGGGACCGGGACGTTTTGTTGTTCTGGCTCTTAACCCAGCGCCTAGGATTTCAAATGAGACATTGAATGACTGAGAGGTTAAGCAGACTTTAAATTGAGGGTGTTTACATCCAAAAACCATGAACTGTGTATGAATTACAGACCTTTCTGTACATAACCAAACAACTGCAGGGAGCCTAACAATAATCTAAGTTGTCATATTAAGTACTTGGTTGCAAATCCTTTGTGTTCCATGACTGGGGGAGTCCTGCCCAGTTGGATGCAATCCATGTGATTGAGAAGAAATTCCACTTTCCAGCCCTGAAAACGTCCTTTGTTTCCTTGTTTGGGGTCAAAGTTATTCTGCATGAATGGTGAAGCGCCATCCTATGAGTGTTAAGCCATTTGGTTGGATCTGAGCAGACAATGTTTCTGGCCATCAGTTCTATCACCAATGAAGACAAGTGAGCCGGTCCCAGTGGCGGCCATACCTGCCCCATAATACCCCTCCACTTTATTTCACAGATAACTAGTGCCAGTTCCTTCCCTTTCTCCCCTCTCATCTTCCCATCACTCTGATACATTTTCATATTCAATTCTCTTTCCCAGAGGTCTGCAGTCTCAATTTGGTCATTTTTAGGCCCGTTTGTTTTTGTGTATAACTAGTGTTTTGGCGGCTTCAGCCCTGTCTTTAGAGGTCTTTCTTGGCCTAGAAGGTCATTTGCCATTGCTGAAATCTTCTTAATGTACCAAAGACTTGATTTTGGGATGCCTAATGTTCTGCCTGTCTCTGATGGATTCATCTGATTCAACTTACTTGACTTGCATTGATGTTCTTTGGTCTTTGTGTTCTCATTTCAAGTCCAAGGATTTGCAGTACAGAGGCAAAACAACTAAAAGTGTCTCTGTCCAAACCCAACCTCGTTTACCAATGTGTTGCAAGGCTGCGTAAAATGCTAATAATAACAGAATGCAATGATGTGAAAATCATTCATCCATATATTTAATTGAAAATTGTGAAGGCAACAAAACAAATGTTGACACTGAGAATTTCTTTCAAGAGGAAATAAATGTCGATTTTGATTTTGATGCTAGCAACCGGTTTCAAAGAGGTTGGAACAGGGGCCTGTTTACCACTGTGTTGCATCACTTCTTTTAACAAAACTCTAGTTGTTTGGGAAAAAATTAGACAAATTGCTGTAGTTTTGAATGTGAAACGTATTACCATTCTTGCTTGTTATAGTATTTTAGCTGCTCAACAGTTTGGGGTCTCCTTTGTGGTGTTTTTGTTTCATAATGCTCTAAGGTTCTCAGTGTGTGAAAGGTCTGGACTGCAGCCAGGCCAGTTTAGCACCCAGACTGTTTTACTACGGAGCCATGCTGTTGTAATACATGCAGAATGTAGTTTGGCATTGTCCTGCTAAACTAAGGCCTTCCGTGCAAAAGATGGCATCTGGATGGCAGCATATGTTGCTCTGAAACCTGTAGAAGTTGTTCAGCATTAATGGTGCTTTCAAAGATGTACCCATGCCATGTGCACTAATGCACACCCATACCATCATGGATGCTGGCTTTTAAACTGTGCACTGATAAGCCAGATTGTCCTTCTCTTTTGTCCGAAGGACGCGGTGTCCATGATTCACAGAAATAATTTCAAACTTTGATTCGTCCGAGCAAACTTTGATTCGTCCTTGTCCCTTGCATACAGAGATTTCTGTGGATACTCTAAATCTTTTTTATATTATTTACCATAGATAATGAGATCCAGAAACCCTTTGCAATTTTATGTTTAAGAACTTTATTCTTAAATTGTTTTGTTATTTGCCTCTGCTGTCTTTCACAGAGTGGTGAATGAATATAGGTCTTAAATTATTTGCACACCATTGCTTTCTGTTTTTATTTACATTTTACGCAGCATCCCAACTTTATTGGAGACAAGGTTGTACTTTTGGACAACAGTGTATATTAAACACTGTGCATATCTGAGATCCACTTGAGCAGGTCTCTGGTTCAGGAGAGCAAGGATGCATGAGTAGAACAGGATGCAAAGAAACAGCTGGTAATTTCATTTTGTGTCAAAGATGCACTAAAAATGTCCCTCTGGATTCCCGCTCCAGAAACGAATTGGCACCTCTCTCACTAAGTCAGACTCTGCCAAGAGCACAGCACTGGCTTCGTATGAACTCTGTCTCCAAAACTCGGTGAAACTTCCATTTACGTTCCCTCGGTGGCAAGCGATGCAAACACGGCTCTTCAAATACGTAAGGTTAAAAGGCAGAATCATTTTCAGCTCGTTTTCCACCAAATGGTTACCAACAGTTACCATCTGTTTAATTTCAGCAGCAATCTGTTTCCTCCCTCCGTATGCTGTCAGCCAGGGAGAGGAGAGGGGGTAGAAAACAACTCTGTGTGTTGCTGTGCTAAATCATATGAAGCAATTACACAGAGGGCAGATCAGTCTCTCCTGTTCGTTATACTTCTAATCTGAAAGGCAGTAAACGTTTAGGATGCGTTCCAAGAACGATCACCTTGCAGACCGGTCGTGATTCGTGCCATAATACAACTACAGTGGGGGGAACAAGAATTTGATACTGGTGATTCATTTTTACCAAAGGTCTGTCATTTTTACCATAGGTACACTTCAACTGTGAGAGACGGAATCTAAAACAAAAATCCAGAAATCCAGATTTTTTAATATTTAATTTGCATTTTATTGCATGACATAAGTATTTGATCACCTACCAACCAGTAAGAATTCCGGCTCTCACAGACCTGTTAGTTTTTCTTTAAGAAGCCCTCCTGTTCCCCACTCATTACCTGTATTAACTGCAACTGTTGAACTCGTTACCTGTATAAGAGACACCTGTCCACACACTCAGTCAAACAGACTCCAACCTCTCCACAATGGCCAAGACCAGAGAGCTGTGTAAGGACATCAGGGATACAATTGTAGACCTGTACAAGGCTGGGATGGGCTACAAGACAATAGGCAAGCAGCTTGGTGAGAAGGCAACAACTATTGGTGCAATTATTATAAAATGGAAAAAGGTCAATCTCCCTCAGTCTGGGGCTCCATGCAAGATCTCACCTCGTGGAGCATCAATGGTCACAAGGAAGGTGAGGGATCAGCCCAGAACTACACGGCAGGACCTGGTCAATGACCTGAAGAGAGCTGGGACCACAGTCTCAAAGAAAACCATTAGTAACACACTACGCCGTCATGGATGAAAATCCTTCAGTGCACGCAAGGTCCCCCTGCTCAAGCCAGCGCATGTCCAGGCCCGTCTGAAGTTTGCCAATGACCATCTGGATGATCCAGAGGAGGGATGGGAGAAGGTCATGTGGTCAGATTAGACCAAAAAGCTCTATTTTTGTCTCAACTCCACCCGCCGTGTTTGGAGGAAGAAGTAGGATGAGTACAACCCCAAGAACACCACCCCAATCGTGAAGCATGGAGGTGGAAACATCATTCTTTGGGGATGCTTTTATGCAAAGGGGACAGGATAACTGCACCGTATTGAGGGGAGGATGGATGGGGCCATGTATTGCGAGATCTTGGCCAACAACTTCCTTCCCTCAGTAAGAGCATTGAAGATGGGTCGTGGCTGGATCTTCCAGCATGACAATGACCAGAAACACACAGCCAGGGCAACTAAGGAGTGGCTCCGTAAGAAGCATCTCAAGGTCCTGGAGTGGCCTAGCCAGTCTCCAGACCTGAGCCCAATAGAAAATCTTTGGAGGGAGCTGAAAGTCTGTATTACCCAGCGACAGCCCCGAAACCTGAAGGATCTGGAGAAGGTCCGTATGGAGGAGTGGGCCAAAATCCCTGCTGCAGTGTGTGCAAACTTGGTCAAGAACTACAGGAATCGTATGATCTCTGTAATTGCAAACAAAGGTTTCTGTACCAAATATTAAGTTCTGTTTTTCTGATGTATCAAATACTTATGTCATGCAATAAAATGCAAATTAATAAAAAATCATACAATGTGATTTTCTGGATATTTGTTTTACATTCCATCTCTCACAGTTGAAGTGTACCTATGATAAAAATTACAGACCTCTACATGCTTTGTAAGTAGGAAAACCAGCAAAATCAGCAGTGTATCAAATACTTGTTCTCCCCACTGTATCTAACACCACATGTGTCATGGTCCTATTGTGTCCAAGTGCTTCCAGACTCATCCAGCCTGGTCTTTACTAGTAGTGGTTGTGTCCTTAAACCATATTCATTGTAACATCATTGTTGGCTCCTGCCCTGCGTCCCCCATCAGATGCATCAGTACCAACAGGCCTTTGTGCAGCAGCAGCAACAACTACAACAGCACCAGCTACACCTCCATCAGCAGCAGCTTCATCAACCACATCAACATCCCGGCCCGCAGGCATTTGTGTCCTCCCCTCCAGAGTTCCAGCTCCCCCTGAGCTCCTTTAGTCCTGCAGGGCCCGTCACTAGGGTGAGCCCTGGGACCGTGGCTCCATCCCCCATAGAGCCTCCCAACACTAACAACAGGTAACAGCCTTCACCTCATGTCATTTGTTTTTCTATACAGCGAGGAAACCTCTCATATGACTGCATGTAAATTCCTCAATAACAACACAGTAATACGGAAAAATATGCAACATATCATTCGTCTGTCTGTCTGTCACTCCCCTGTCTCTCTCTCTCTCACTCCCCCGTCTCTCTCTCTCGGTCTCCATCTGTCCCTGTCTTGATCTCTCATACCCCAGTAGGACCTCTCTGGTGGATGTAAAGGACAGCCCTACTACCCCCCAACCCCATTCAGCCACCCCCCAGAGTCACCCACCTGACATGTCCCGCTGGAACCCTTTCGGGGAGGACAACTTCTCCAAACTTACAGAGGAGGAGCTGCTTGACCGAGAGTTTGATCTCCTCAGATCAAGCAAGTGTCCAGTCTTTTTATCTTCCTGCCAGTCCCACGAGTTTACCTCACCTTTACTCCCGGGCCAAACCCTTTGATGTTTACAGTTCTGGAGGTTCTGGTGTCGGGATCCGAGCAGAGGAGCGTCCATGATGTTTTGAGAGCACATGTATTCTGTATCTCCTGAGTGGTGGGACCGCTGTATGTTTGAGCGAGAACAGGCACAGGTGTTTGACGCTGGCTCCTGCCAGGTCTCCGACCAATCAGGACATGACATTCCTTAAGCAAGCAGTCTGACCTCCTTTACACAGACACCGCCCAGATCTGCAAACATAAAAGGAACTGGGTGAATTGGATTATACTCTGTTGTCCCGGTTATATCTCCGGGTTCCTGTGTCTGACCATCTCAATCTTCTGCCGACAGGTAAACCGGTGGAGAGAACCACCAGTCAGGAGATCGACAGACCACTTCAGCCAATCAGCTCCACCGCCAAGCCCCTCCTACCGGAAGACCTGTTTGGCTCCACCCCCTTCCTGGCTAGTGCAGGCAAGTCTTAACAGAGGCCCCTCCCCCCAATCCCATCTTGCCCCGACCTGCCCCAAATGGACCCAACACTGCAGTTTGGAAAGTTCCCCCTTCTGCCTTCTTCCCCCTCTTAAACCCCACCTAATAAGAGTGGGTATGTTGTCCCTAAGAACTGATCCCGGGTTGGTTTTGAATCCCCCCAGTGGTTAATGTTGAGTTTTGGGGAAAGGGGAACTGATCTTAGATCTGTACCTTGGGGAACCCAAGAAGGAATGCATTCTCTTAGTAGCAGTGCTGTTCTATGATCCTGCCCCCCCACTAACCAGATTATCAACCATCATTATCTAAGTAACAAGACTGATCCTAGGATGCCCTGTTCCTAGACTGTGTTAGTGTGGTGTGTAACTGCAGTGGTTTGGCTCCAATTACTGAGGATCTCAGGGGTCTAATGGGAATATCCTACTTTTATTACCCTAGTTAGACTTCAGACAAAACCGGTACTAACATATCTCACTAATGAAGAGGACCACATTAATTCATAATTCAGTGACAAGCAAGTGTCGTTGAGAGGACTTCTGAATGTGTGGCCATTTACCCGATTGTTTACATGTGTAGTTCTATTTTGCATATTTAGTCCTTTTTGTCATTAGCATATTTTTCAGTAGTCCTAGGACAGCATTACACAAAGCAGCTTTGGTTACTTTCTGAATTGCTGCCTGTTACAACCCTGAGCAACGTCTACGCGTTGAGAGGAACCCAGGCGTTTCTGTGAAGTTTCAACAATAAGCATTCTACATTAGCTGTGCTGCTAGCTTAGTTGGCTTGTCGCGGCTTGAATAAGTACTGCAGGCAGTTCTATTTTGGCTAGCTAGCTAAACTGTATAGCATCCCCCCACACAATCTGTGTAAATTAACCAAACGGTAGGATAAACAAAAAATTGGATCTCAAAATTTTATGCAGCAGATGATGGTAGGAGTTAAGACCTCTTTACCCACTGGCTGTTAGTTACTATAAACAACTTTGCAAGTAGTTGCAAGCAACTGTCAATTAACAAATGTTAGTCACTCGATTGATTTGAAACTCCGGGCCAGTTGGCATGTCACCACCGCGGGAACCTTATTCCAGGTGAACCTTATTTCAGGTGAACCGAAGACTGTTACCAGAGTTCTTAATGTGGCAGAGGCAAAGCACATTGCCTGAAAGTTTCAACATCCGATTTTCTTTTGGGCGCTTGCAGCTGAGTTGATGCATGAACTGTGGAAGCCATCATCAGGGGTGAACACGACTGAAAAGGTCCAATCTAAATGTTGGTTTTAGGGCTACTTAAGCTTTATATGTACATTGTTTGGCTGTCGGATGTAAGCCCAGACCTCTGACTATATTGTCTAGAATGAACTGCATTAGTTTCATGTTTTGGTTAGCGTGGTTGTTGCTAGCCGGCTAATCTAAGAACCATGCTGCTGGCGATTTAGTTACATTAACGGATGAATGTGGTTCAAGACAAAAACGTCAGCACTGCTTAAATCCGCAAACATCACTTTTATCAGGGAAATAGGCTTAGTTTTGCATTTGTTTGGTTGCATTTGGGTAATTAATCCAGATTGCACAGGTTTCTCCAATGTAGGCACGATGTGGGGGAGATGAAGTATGGATTGTATTGGTATGTTGTCAAGATTTCTGACAGTTGTACGTTGCTAATACTTTTGCCAGGGATCAGCATTCTGTTCGGTTTGGCCAATGTTGTATAAATGACACATTTCCTCAACTATGATACTTCTGCCAGGTGTGCTTACCGGGAAGTAGTACATTTGACTGTATTTAGTTAGCTATATTCCAAATGTAGTTCTTCCAAAAATTATGTAGATTTATTACTGAATTGCCTGGTGAATTTGGGATTATTTACTTCTAATACTAGTCAGGTTGTAAGAGGGTATGAAGGCTAGTTTATAAAAGCGGGCTAAACACACAGAATCCTGCGGTGATTGAGCAGCTTCGGCCGAACCGCACACACTAACTGGGAAATTGCTGAGTCAACTAATAGTCGCTGTTGTAGTTGTCAAAACTGAATACATGTGATCGTTGCTTCGTTTGACCACAGACTTGAATCTCACATGCCTCGACATGACTGATACCAGTTCACTCTACAGATTTACCGACTTTTCGTATTGGGTTTGGCCGTGCACTTTATTACACAGGTCTGTTGTAGCTATCACCATCCCCGAAAATGATTAGCAGAACCAAAATGTCTTCGAATAATTTTCTTGATTTCGTTTTTTGGAGTTTAGGTTAGGTTGCTAACAGTTGTTCATAAGGTGAATGTACCTGGTAACAATGCAGTATTTCTTGTATTTAGCTACTTGGACCACTATATTGGGTGTCAGCAGTAAGATCTGGACCAATGTAATCACTACCTGCTCTGTCAATGTGAATTGGTAATGAGCCATTATTTAAATTTTTATATATATATCTTTGTTATGGTAGGATCTGTTTATCATAAAACAGTTTCCGATTCCCTCATTAAACCAGAATAATGACAGAGTAGATTGGGATACTATGACAGTGCAATTGCCAAATTACTTTAGTTACTTAAATTGCAATAAGTTACTATAATCACAAACTAGTCTGATAGTATGTCTATATGAAAATAGAAATATATAACTCATGTCTTACTAACTTAGTATAACTTTTTAGTTTAAGGTAAAATCTGATCTAGCTAAGGGACAACCAAAACCAAACAGTTTGAAAGGACTTGACCACTGATAAGTCATAGCTAGGATGTTTATTTTAGAAAGGGAAAGGTAATTGTAATGTAGGCTGGTGTGAAAAGATTTTGTGAATATTTTTGAACAGCCAAATTTTGCCATTCAGTTTTTGCCATAGATAGTTAATCTATAAGTTAATTGTCATGTTTTCCTTTACTGTTGGCAAGTTGAAGGACCGGAGGACCTTTTGGGGATATTGACAAATGTAACACCAGTTCTTAAAAGCTTTTACTTTTAACTTTGGCTCTATTCACCACTCTAGTTGATCATTGTGCATCGCTATTTGGACGACAGTGTTTGTTTTCAGGCTCTATAAGTTAGGCCCTAGATTAAAAAGCCAGGAGTCTCATCTGTGCCTATTGTAGGGTTTTTCTTTAGATGTACTGTGGGATATAACAAGGACTTACATTCATAACACCTTCATGTTATTCTCTCACTTTTCAATGGTGAGTTGGACCCATGAAGGGACCCTAGCTTTATTCCTCAATACCAATGTCATTCTGTTACATTTCAGCTCTGTTGTCTTGTCTATTCAAGGAAATACTTGTGCACTTTGATTTCTATTATTTTATTCCATGTTGTTACTCAAGACAGCCATACTCAGAGACCAGTGTATTGGTGGACAGATTTCTTATTCAACAGCCATAATGTTGGATATGTTTTTTTTAAGAAAAAAGTGAAATTATGACGTGAGCCATTTATTGCACTGATCTTAGAGTGCACGAAAGGAAATGGTATTGAAATGTTTATGGATGGTTGAGACCTTAAAAAACAGCGTTTAAAAATAGTTTTGAATATGTTGTGTTAACTTCTACATATTATATTGTTATTTTTTTAAATGTGAATTCTTTATGGTTTGGTACATTGGTTTCACTTCCTAGTTTATTACCGTTATGTTACTGTGGTAAAACTTGCTTACGTTATTATATTTTCTTGAAAACACGTCTTGGTGTTCGAAAATTGCCATCAATACAGACGTTTATAACTTTTTGTTCTTGTGAAATATCTAACATAAGTTACTATAAGAATGTCCTGACTGTTGTGAAGCGGGATCTTAGTTCTGTTGTACTACAGCAGTATCATCTGTGAAAGGAAATATGAGTTGTATTAAATGTTTTTCATCAAACAAATGATGTAAATGATCTTGTATACTACAATGTGTTTCTTTATAAAAATGCTTGATGATAAATAAAAACATTATTCAAAAGCAATATACATTTTTTGGGGTTCGTTTTGTTATGATGGCTCTTTTTAATAGTTGAGTTTCCAGTTACGGTCTGGCTTTCTGGTATTGTCTGGCCACGGGTACACGGTCTGTCTCAGAATAACATGGCTGTCTTGGTACATAGTGTTCCCATCTGAATGACAAGCAGCAGGTCAAATTGTGGCTCTTTGATAGTGAAATGAAACAATATGTTATTTACTGTTCTACAAATGCAGTTCTTAACTGTTTATGGAGTTCCATCGGTCTCCCTTGACCGCCTCCTTGTCCTCCCCACCTGTCTCCCTCGACCGCCTCCTTGTCCTCCCCACCTGTCTCCCACCTCCCTGTCCTCCCCACCTGTATCCCACCTCCCTGTCCTCCCCACCTGTTTCCTTTGACCGCCTCCCTGTCCTCCCCACTGTCCTCCTTTGACTGCCTCCCTGTCCCCCCCACCTCTGTCTCCCTCTACTGCCTCCTAACAGTATTGCAATGGGACATGCATTTTTTAATCTCCAGCCTTAATATGATACAGACCGAATTAATGTTTCTAAAGTTGTAATGAATTAAATCTAGTTTTTCACGGGTCATATCAAGGCACAAGGAAGGTCATCAGCATTAAAAACATACATAGTTTAACATTAAACTGGGGATGTCGAAGTGTATCAACAATTTGTTCAACCACTTATAGAATATAATGTTTAAGAATCAATATGTATATTACGTTTGATGTGTAACAGGCTAGAAGTAAACGATTTGATCATAGGGTTAACCTGTCACGGCGGTCCTTTGGACTCGATGAAAATGGACCATAGGATGAATATTTATCATCCATCAGTGGTGATTAGTCTTATTTTCCCTGGTTAGGACTAACATCTTTACAGTTGGCTAAGCAGGTAGTGACGGACTGGCTGTTTCCGGGTTCTTATCGTCTGACCCTGGTGATCAGAACTTGTCCAGAGTAGCCGGGCCGATCTTGGATCGATCCATAGATAATGAGACGTTTTCATTACAAGGCACAGCAGCAGAGCTTAGCGGGGGGGGTTTGGGAGGTTTTAGAGTGTCCTCTCATTGGTTCTTGAATGGTTAAAGCGGTATTCTGTAGTTGGTTCTCGAACAAATATAAAACCAGTTCTGCCAGTTATTTCTGTACTGTTGATGAGCCGATAGCTGTGGAAGTAGAATCTGGCATAGAGCAATAGAGGAGTCATTTTGTTTTATTCATCCGTTTGACAGGGAGTTATGAGCCCTGTAATTAGAAAAATACGTTGTACCTTTTAGACAGGAAACTCAAAACATTACATTTTCTTTGTCGTGCATCCAAGGTGAAAAGATCCGATTTTTGCCCTCCATCTGAGGTGCAATGATCTGATGCTTTGTCATATGTGTGAGGTGAAATGATCTGATCTGATGTGATTTGTGTAATGATCAGTCGAATTCAGCTGCCCGGGTGAACTCTGCGTATTTGAAGCGACAGTGATGTAAAACAGAAAACAAATATTCTTCATTGGAAAAAGCTCCTCAAACAGCCATGTGAAATGCCCTTGGGTACCAATTAGTATCACATCCAATGGCTTGCAAAATAGACAAGACGACAGGTCACTCTGTAGAGCCAGAACACGTTTCCAGAGTTTGCGATGCCTGACAAATAGGTCTGGCAATGTGTATCTAAGAGGAATTCGGGAGGATATTTGCTGCAAGACTCACAATAGAAGGTCGTCAGACATCCAACAGGAGGCCATGTGGTCGTGGCAACAGAGCGGCCTTGTTACCGTGACGGTGTTGGTCAGTCACCCATTCTCGGACCGCGTCAGGACATTCCTGATTCAATTTATTTTCTTGAGGTATGAATTGTAGTTTATTAGTACAAACATTTCCCACTAGAGGATAACATGTGCAAAGCATTATTTTGTTCCGGTTTTGGACTATAAGAGCTGCATTATGGAGTGGGTCTATAATCTAGACCCTAACAACATGCTTATTATATTAATGTACAACATTGTTCTCACCGCCCCTTTTAACTAGGTCTGTCTTTAGACATGTAATCCTCACATCTCCATGGAGGGAACATCAGCAGATTGTTGCTCTCCAGGTTCAAATCTTCAAAGATTAAAGACACCCTACTGAGGTGCAGTTCAGATTGCTACATGTGGACGTCTTTGTGTCGTGAGTTTAGTCCTTAGAGACAGAAGGATCTTCATCTCTTAATTTCTGATGATAAACATCCACCCTCAAAAAAACCAAAAAGGACACATTTTAAAAATGGGGTTGAATTATTTATAGATGATCAGTTATTTCTTATTTTATAGATTATAAATAATGTAACTGTTTAAGACCCATAGAACAGTTTTTCACTGTATTGCCTTTATATATTTATGTAGAACAGAACAATGGACATTGTTTGAGCTAGTCTCTTATGCCCTTGCCAGTTTGGAGAATTTCTCATTAACAGACTTGTCTGTCTGCACAGCAACGTTGGGTCGTCCTAATGTTCTTCTATCACAAATGTTTAATTACTAATTTGGAACTCTTAATGCTATACTGCTGCTACCGGTTTTCTATTCTCAGAAATACATTTTTTTTGTGTGAAAGAGTAATTGGCATTCAAGGATTGCAAATGCTGGAATGCAACATTTTATAATTGTTTAACCAAATCGTCTTAATGTTATGCACATTGTATTCTGTCTTAAATGGAGTTTGGTTTTATTTGTATGAGTGTAAAGTCATAACCAATCAAACCCCCAGTTTTCTTTCTGACGCTCCTAAGGCCCCCCTTTCTCAGAGGGGTAAAAATAGGGCTTTTTCGAAAGCGACAGCAGGTTTTGCACCATATGAGATTCTCCTCTGCTGTGCCTTCTGCTCCAATAAAATGCAGGAAACCCAGTTGGGATTTGTTTTCTCATCATGCTGAGATGTCACCAAGGTTACCTCCGAGGGCTCCTAAATGGAGCAGTCGGTTAATCCAGATTTGACTAATACTACATCATTGTGATATTAGAGAATTTAGATGAGCTATGAAGCATTGTCTCGAGTCCTGTCCATGAGGGATACTGGTCCATCAGCTGCAGCAACAGGATGTAGGCTTCTGGTTCAGTGATCCGTTCTAAATTACAGAAGCCAAGACTTGAGCTGGGCAGCCCCATTAACAAGCATTGTTACGTGACTCACAAAAAAAGGATAATGTTTCAATTCTTCAGACTCCACCCTGCTCCACCCCCATTCATTCTCTATTTTTCTTTGTGATCCTTAAACCCTTATTGTATTAAATCATCGTCCATCTGTGTGGTTTTTTTAAACATAGGCTTCGACATTTAAATTACTTTAATCTGAGATTCTTAAACTTGAATTGAAAGTAGGTTTATGCCATAATGAAGATCCAAATATTAACAATAAAACATGTTAAATGTATATTATTTCTCATGCACCATCTGAAACACGATTGTAACGAAAGACGCAAATGTATGTATGTTCTTACATTCCAATGCAAACTTTCAACATCATGCCCTTTTAATATATACGGTGTGTATTTGATTACTGTTAATCGTATAATTGACATTTCACACATCATTACTAACGTTAATGCTCTGCCTCAATCCACCAGGTTCTAGTATAATGAGGGATCAGCCCACTGAAGAGCTCAGGGGTCCAGACATGGCTCCTGTTCCTTTGGGCCTGCCAGCTATGGAGCCGCAGCCTCTAGTGGCAAAAGAGCTCAAACCCAGCAGGACAAGGAACTCTTCTTCTAGCGGTTTGCAAACAACTCGCAAACCAGGGGGTGACGAATCAGACAGTGACTTTGAGTCAGATCCTCCGTCCCCTAAGAGCAGCGAAGAGGAAGAGGAACCGGAGGAGGATGGAGGTGACCACGAGCACGGAGAGTTCTTCAACGAACTGGACGACGTGGAAGAAACTGAGATGTTGGGACAGAGACCTCTGCTCATGGAGTCAGAAGACGAGGCTGAGGAGGAGTACGGGAAGCACAGCTCCGACTCAGACGACGAGCCAAGGAAGGCCAGTGGAGGACGTGCCATGAGATTAAAAGCAGCGCCGGCAGATGCTGCTACGACCTTCCACAAGGCAAGTCAGAGACGGGAGTCAGAGGACACTCTTATCACAATTACACCCTCTGAGTCACCAGGTGTCAGGTCTGTCCGAGCTCCCCCTAGGTGTGACGTTGTGGATGTGTTTGGTGCTGATGTGTTTGGTGCTGTGCCCTTCATTACACCCCTGTCAGCGCAGGCAGAAAGGGCAGACATTTTCTCCGCGGCGCCCTTCAGACAGGTGAGCCAAGAGCTGGTGGCCGGTCAGCCAAGCCAGGCCGCAGAGGAGTTTGACGTCTTCACCAAAGCTCCTTTCAGCCGTAACCTCTCCAGATACAGCAAATCCATCAGCAGTGAGATCCCCACGGGTCAGACCCCGCCAGTTTCCCCCGAAAGCATCGACCCATTTGGCTTCTCACCCTTCCAGCCCGGTCCAATGGCCCCACCACCAACCACCTCCAGGAGCGCCGAAGACATCTTCCATCAGGCCGTGGAAGATTCGCCAAGCCCTCAGCAGCAGAGGCTGAAGCAGCGCAGCCTCCAGAAGTTATCCTCCCGTCAGCGGAAGCTCTCCGCTGGCACCGGCGGTGGCAGCCATGGCAAGCGCCACCAAGGCACACCCACCAGCAGTCGCAGGAGCAACAAGCCCAGCTACCGTACACCGGAGCGTGTCCGCCGACACAAGAAGGTTGGCAGGAGGGACTCGCAAAGCTCCAATGAGTTCCTCAGCACCTCGGACTCCAAGGAAAACATTAGCGTCTGCAGCGTAATGATGGCCGACACCAACAAAGACAAGGGAATTTCCCTACCCGCCCTCACTGTTGAGGTCGACTCCATCTTGGATCCTTTCGGCGCCAAACCCTTTGGTCCTCAAGATGGTATCCGTCTCAACCAAGGCCAGTACCAGGGTTTTGTCGGGGACGGTAAGACAGAAATGGGCTCGGCCAATGTCAGGCCTCGGACTTGCTCTCTGCAAGGGGCCCTTGGGGAGGGGAACATCACAGATGACTTTGGGGCGGTGCCCTTCACTGAGCTGGTGGTCCACCCTGGGACTCAGCAGCAGCTACCTCAGGCATTGGAGCTGGACCCTTTCGGAGCGGCACCGTTCCCCTCCAAACAATGAATGTCTCGCTAGTCTTCCCGCCACAGTCTCATTTACACTTCTAATAAATTAACACCTGGACTTTGGGAGAAACCAACGGCCAACATAGATGTGTCGCAGTCTAGCTGATTTATTTCAGATTCTGTAAGCATTTCCTTTCGCCTGTGCTTGTTTGCCTACAAGCCTTTCGTGCTGCAATCGCAATGCGTGTTTTCAAAAGACATCAAATTAAGAGTGATGGAGATTGTTCCGGTTTTACTTAAGATCGTACTGTGACATACAAGAAGCTCGCTCAGTGTTCAGCCGCTTGAGTTGCTGCAAAAAACTAAAAACTTTTTTTGTAGATTGTGGCCTCCTTCATGATCTACCGATATATTGATTTAGCACCATAAAGCCTTATATGGGCGTGGCTTCGCCCTGCTGCACAGTATCTCTGGAAACATTAGCGAATTAAATGGCTAACTTTGCCCTGTTTCAGAGCAGGCCTTTACCACTTCATCATTTTACCCAATTTACACCTTTTTCTATGCATATTTTTACTTACAGTAGACACAGCGATTTGTTTTTTGTAGATTTTTTTTATTACGGTATATTATTGAATACTAGAATGAAAGGGATTTTCTGTTTGGTTCATTTCTTTTTTTAAGCTCTTTCATTATTTTTGAACTGTTTTAATTTGAAGTTTAGCCTTAAACCAGTGTCAGTAAATATCTTTTCGTCACCCCATTTTTCCCCCGGGGAAATACCCCTGATTCTACCTGGCGATACTGAATCTAACCTATATCCAACTACTTCCACCTGAAGACTCTCCTAACATTCTGTGTCCGTTATCCAAGCCATGTATTTATTGGAGAGTCTACATAAACCTCCTGGAACCAAGTAGAATTAGTCTGTTGGAATCAGGTCATGTCTAACTTGTTTAAATGAATGCACTTTCTGCGTAAACTTTCATTTTCTGTTAATTATGGGATTTATGAATCCAATGTTACACGAAGACCCCTCCCATTGACACATTCACTTTAAAAGCTGATACCTGCCTTTTTCACTGAAGCCTGTGGAGCTTATTTGAGTTGTACGTTTCCATGGTTAATCGTTTGGTTGTATTTATCGTGCTACACTGCTGTTTAATAATGCAATAAAAAGTTGGATTCATATGTGTGTGTGGTCATTTGGCACATTTGCACACATTTTCAGAGGCTTCTGGATGGCTGAATGGGTTTTATTCGTAACCCAAGTCTGAGTTTTAAATGGGAACTTACAAAGGACAAGAGTAAAAATTCATGAAGCAGCTACAAAATGGTTTGGACAGAGACCAGGCACTGTAGTTAGTGTTGATCCAGGATCAGGTATCCAACAGTACACATGATCTTGTAAATTAGGATCAAAAGGCACAACTGACTCAGTCCTCTGAGACACGCTGTAAATTCAGGCCCAGACCATTTGCAGAGCTAATGAAATAAATAAACCTACTGCAATAAGAGAAGACCTGAAAGGTAGCATTTCTAAATATTGAACATCACAGCAATGTCAAGTTTATTATCTTACAAAATCAGAAGCATTTAGCGTTCCTTTGACATCTTCAAGATTACACAATTACAAAAGACTCAATATTTCACACTGTCATTGCACGTAACCCTAAACAGGTTTAAAAATTAAAGATGAAACACACAAAATAAATTAATAGCATTATTCTACATGTTTGTTCAAGATAATAATATGTTTTCTGAGTGTTCTTGGTTAGGGCAGACAGACACTGTGTTGAGCTGTAGGTGAAATTTACCTGAACTAAATCCCAGCAGTCTCTTATCACAATAACATTAAGATGTTGGAGTTCTTTAATCTTTAATGATCCTTTTTCAGTGTCAACATGCTTATCCAGACTACAGTTTAGTCATTAGCTACAATAACGAAAAGAGTAAAATCTCTTTTAGCTCAACCTTGGTATAACCTCTATACAAAGCAGAATAAAACTGGACAAATAGCTAGAGGTTCTTTCTGAGATCACTCAACAATTCCAGTTAAAAAAAACAACAACATTCAACAATTACCGCCAAATACGTTTCCACAATTTGCCAATAACGCATCTGACCTTAAACCAATCATTGGAACAGGTAGGCCTTTCAGGCAGTACAACCGCCTCCCATAACCTGGGCTTATATGGAACTTCATCCATTCTACGGTGTTTGGTGTTTCACATAGTACCCGGTCCGCTGCTGCACCCACCCAAAAATACTGCAAGTCCAAAATACATTTCTCTTCATTACAGACGTGAGCACTAGCTTGTGAATCTGCCTGGAGTAGGAACAGCACAGGACACCATACAGTGTAGGATTGCTTACAAAATACTGCTAAGAAATTTAAAACACCTCATTAACAGTAAATAAATTTGTTCAGATAAATGTTTTCTACATTATGGATGGGTTGGTACTGAATGCGCGTTTCCCCAAAATCATACTTGAACTGACTGCAGGATGTTAATGTGGTCAGAAGAATTGAGTGACTTGAATGTTATTGGTAATGCTGACAGTGTTCCCGACACACAACGGAACGATGACATTCCTTATCCAGAATGTACAAACATATTTAACACATTCCTGTCATGAGACAAACCAACTCCCAAGACTAAAGAGCAGGGCGGCCTAGGTGGGTTCAGCTGTAGAAGAGCAGGAGGGCCTAGGTGGGTTCCGCTGTAGAAGA
>JACXGJ010012725.1:0-17411 GCA_016801105.1 Esox niger
AGGGGTGGTTGTAGTGTCGGTGGTGGTGGTGGTAGTGGTGGTGGTGATGGTAGTAGTGGGGTTGATGGTGGTGGTGGTAGGGGTGGTTGTGGTGTTAGTGGTGGTGGTGTTAGTGGTGGTGGTGTTAGTGGTGGTGGTGATGGTGGTAGGGGTGTTGATGGTAGTGGTGGTGGTAGGGGTGGTTGTAGTGTCGGTGGTGGTAATGGTGGTTGTGGTGGTGGTATTAATGGGGTTGGTAGTGTTGGTGGTGGTTGAAGTGGTGGTGGTAGTAGTGGTGGTAGTAGTGGTGGTGGTGATGGCGGTGGTAGTAGTGGTGGTGGTGATGGTGGTGGTAGTGGTGAGGTTGATGATGGTGGTGGGGTTGGTGGGGTTGGTGGTGGTGGTGGTAGTAGTGCCTCTGGCGCTGATTTCCCTACTAAGACATCTATCCACCCGTCCTAGTATTTTTGACTTTCAAAATACTAAACCAAAAATATGATATTAAAAATCCTGCTGCGACCATTTTATTAGATTGGCTCAGCCTCCCATCTCAATTCCCTTGATGGACACAAAAGCTTGGCTCCAGTCAGTATCACTCACTCATCTCAGGGCCGAACTCTGCCCTTCTGTCTACCGCCCAAATATCATTGGTGAATTGTAGCTTGACATCATTTTTCTAGCTATCAATCTAATTATATTTTATGTCGATATATGTCGGAGTATTATCTGAGGCCATATTTTCTCAGGGTATTTTTCACTTTGTTTAGTATGTTACTTTGTTCTATAACTGCCTCAATATAATATTAAAGAGAAAAGTTGTCCTACGTTTTCCATTACACAGCCTATTACATACAGTCTGTGGTTATGCTGGGTAGCGTGAATGACAAACCATTAGATGATGTGCAAATTGTTAACTGTGCTGTAATGGCATAGGCTAACTTAGGCATGGATACATTTTACTTGACAGTGAAATACAGCAGCCTATACTTAGGAGGCGCCACATGCAATTTGTTCCACTAGTATTATTACTTTCCAATCAAATTATTAATAATGGACAAGTCAGGTTTTTATTGTAAGGAAATTACACAAAAGCCATAAATATCATTTTGTATTTTTGCATGTCAGCATCATATTTTTCCTTTATCACCTACATTCGGCCATTGCAGACATGTGGGGATGAACAAACAGCTGACAATACACATTACACGTTACAGAGGAAAAATTACTTTGAAATTATTTTGCATAAAGCCATTTAGGTCACAGTAAGCTCGAAGATACATTTCTAACAATGTTCTCCACCATCATCCGTGTTGTGCCTGGTTAAAAAAGTGTTTCTGTCTGTGATAATGTTGTAGCACTCTGACCAGTGTTGAATTCATATGCATTTCCTTTAGTTGGCACAATTCAGACATCGCCAAGTATCAGAGGTCAGTTTGTGTCTGAGGCAGTCTTCAACATAACCTACAATTTTGGGAATGTATGCTAATTGTGAAGACACTTTTTTATTAACACTACTTTGTGTCACTTGCTGACATGCGACTATAGAAATGTATTATCATTTCATTATTGCACTTCAAGTCCATGAGGTAATGTCGTGGGGAAGCATAGCAGAGAGGTGAGTGGGTGTCCTCGAGATGGTAAAGGATTCTGTAAGGCCGAGCTTAGTGGTGGATGCGGCTGGCGTATTGTTCTCGATGGCCTTACAGACTGGCCAACCGACTTTGGAGTCCTCTCATTCCTTATCTGAAATTCAGTCCAGGCGTGAAAATACACTTAAGACTGTGCCAAAGATCTTTCTGCATCTCGGTACACAATGTCCAGCTTAAATTTCATCACTAAGAAAGAGACGTTTACGGGCGGACTGACACCGGAATTTTCTGTACCACAGGGGTAATCTTTTGCTGAACCCTGATTCATAGAATCAGGATATAATACAGGCTTAGGTCCAGTAGATACAGATGTATAGTCCTCTAGTGTGTGTCCAGAAAATATGGGTGTACTCTTCTTTAGTGTGTGTAAACATTGCAGTTCTTTGATGTGTCAGTAGTGAACTACTAAAATAATGTTAAGCAGCAGGCAAATTGGCATATTTTTTATTACAGCAGGTAAGTATGACTGAGAACACTGAGAACTAATATTGTCAGGGATACCTGATGTACTCAGGGACCAAAACACCTTGCTTGGTCAGGATTTGATCTAGCTATCTTTTGGTTTTTGGTCGTGCCCTCTAACCTTTTGGCTGACCCCAACCACGTCTCACCTGCCTGCCCGTAATGTGATTTGAGTAATCTCTTGTACATAGTATCAATTGATTTGAACTGGAAAGGGAGCTGTTACTGCACTTGAGAGAATAACTCGTTCACAAACATTATTTTGAATGTTGATATGTATTTTTAATATAAAATCAAGTTCTGAATAGTTAATTTCTCACCCTGGAAGTGGACTTTTCAGACCTCTCTCCTCTGACACAAGGTTGAGGTCTATCAGAACCAAAACCTCTCGACCCAAGAACAGTTTATTTCCTATAGCAGTAGGCCTCATCAACAATTCCCTTATCCAAACTGGCTATAGCCCGCTCCCCAGATACACACCCAACCCTCAGCTGAACAAATTTACAACCCCTCCCCACATACAGTACACACACACACCCCTCAACTAGACAATTTGTGCACATTACATGCAGCTCTGGAAAAAATTAAGAGACCACTGCAAAATGATCACTTTCTCTAGTTTTACTATTCTAAGGTATGTGTTTGAGTAAAATGAAAATGTTTGTTTTATTGTATAAACTACTGACAAATTCCAAATACAAATATTGTCATTTAGAGTATTTATTTGTTGAAAATAACAGGTCAAAATAACCCCAAAAGATGCATTGTTTTCAGACTTCAAATAAAGAAAAGAAAACATATTCATATTCATTTTTCAACAACCAAATCAATATTTGGTGGAATATATTCAAGAGGTTTTCAATGGGGTTCAGGTCTGGAGATTGGGCTGGCCATGACAGGGTCTTGATCTGGTGGTCCTCCATCCACACTTTGACTGACCTGGCTGTGTGGCATGGTGCATTGTCCTGAGTTGGGGAACATTGTCAGAGCAGAAGGAAGCAGGTGTTCTTCCAGGATAACCTTGACTTGGCTTGATTCATGCCTTCACAAAGACAAATATGCCCAATTCCAGCCTTGCTGAAGCATCCCCAGATCATCACCGATGACGTGAGACACTGTGGCTTGTAAGCCTCTCCGGGTGTCCGTCTAACCATTAGACAACAAGGTGTTTGACAAAGCTGAATATGTGACTTGTCAGAGATGACCTTACTCCATTCCTCTATGGTCCAATCCTTATAGTCATGGTAAACTTCAGCCTGGATCTTCTTTGAATCTCATCGATGAAGGGCTTTTTTCTAGCTTTACATGACTTCTGCCCTGCCCCTAGGAGCCTGCTTTGAACCGTCCTTGCCGTGCACTTCACCCCAGCTGCTGTTTGCCATTATTTTTGTAGGCCACTTGTTGTCATCCTATGGTAGTTGAGTGACATTCGAATGAGTTGACGGTCATCTCTGCCAGTGGACAGTCATTTTCACCCTCTGCCGGTCTGTAGCTCTGTTGTCCCCAATGTCTCTTGCTTGACCTTTTTTTATGAACTGTCGTCTTTGAAATTTTCAGGATGGAAGCAACCTGACACTATCCCTTTGCCAGTAAAGTGTAGGATCTGAGCATTAACAACTACAATATGAATGCTAGGTAAACACGCCCCAGTTGAGAGAGTAGAGAGAAACAAAGGGAGTAGGGAAGAGTTTGAGCCTGTAACATCATGTGCTAATTGACTATCAATATGCTGCAATAAACACTGAATACTCTCTCCCTTGACAACCAAGTACGCAAGTTATTATTACTACCACTATACGACATGGCTGATTTCTAACAAAAGCCAGAATTTAACCCTTTTTTCCACACTCAAAGCTTTTCTTTTTAACTCTATTGTCATACTGAATAGTTATTTTTTTTATTAAAATTTGCTTTGAGGCACTACTTGCACTGTTTTTTTTTCCATCCACCTGGTCCTATTGCAAGAGAATCGTGATGACCACAGCAGTAGTTTTTATACTTTTCCTTAGATTTGGTTCAGGTAATCACCTAATCAGTATCTCATTAAGTAAAATAAAGTGTGCCTGTGTTGGAATTTTATAGACACTGGAATGGAATCGCTGCCATACATGTAGAGATGCTGATTTAAAAAATATTAAGATTGGTCTCTTTTTTCCAAAGCGGTATTTTTAGTATATTCTTTGTAATTTATTAATGCCCAGTCTACTGTTTTTATGCTCAGTCCACTGTTCTTGTTTTTATTTATTTTGTACCAAATTGATGCTCTAATGGCCCAGAACAAATTCCTAGTCGTTGTGAAACTCACTTGGGGAAGAAACTCCTTCTGATTCTGATGTAGTACATTGTAACTATGTCAGTGGTGTTCATTTTATGCTGACTATGAAGGAGTAAAAGGTTTTTAAGTAGACTAACTAGACTAGGGTTGTATCAGAAACAAATACGCTATCAGAATATAATTGAATTTCACAGCCCGGATGTCTTACTCTTTAGACTGTACTGTACTGTTACTATAGTCTTTAGTCTAGCCAAATACAATGTTTCCAAGTATGTCCTTTACTTGCTAAAATATGTCCTTTGTGGCAGTCTTTTTTATTGATATTAAAAATACTCATTCTATTATGTTTAGGATTTACACCTAAAAAGCTCATTGGATTCTGATTGTAAAATGTCTGCAATTGTTTTAAAGAGAGCATATTAATATATAGTACCTCAGAAAATGATCGCAGATCAAGCCTACAGGACAATTGTTCCCTTTAGACATAAATCGGGACTGGTGCCATATTACAGTATTTGAATGCAGTTTTCACTCAAAACAAAATGAACTGTAGACTCCCTATTCTGCTGAGATTTTTATTTTATTCTAATGTTCACAGATACATTGTGATTATAACATGTTGTGAAATACAGGTCGATAAAAAATATTTCTACATTTATTGTTGTGTCTGACTGCCAAAACTCTATGCCCTTGTTAGTGACCTAAACAAATAGTGATCTTGTTGGCCAATGTTTGTGTTTAGATGCCCAAATAATATTGTCTAGATAATTAATATATGAAACAATTAGAGCAACCAATTTTAAATTGAAACTATGCTTGGTATCTCTTTGTGGAATAAGCTCACTAATTATAATTAGTTGAAATGCCTTGACATTTTTGGAGAGAAGGTTGGATAAGAAGGTTGTCCCATTATTGTAAACTCTTAGCAGTAAACATAAAAAAGACAAAAATACATTGCCAAGGCCCAATGCTGAGAGGGCCTTTTTAAACATACAGTACAGAGGATGTGTTGTATGTCTGAGGCTAACTAATTGCTTTGCCATACATCTTCCTGGCAACCCCCTCTACTGCTCCGGTATTAGTTTATCATTGAGGGGAAATGAGAGCTCCTTATTTGGGATGACAGGGTAATGAGCTGAGGAAAGTGATGAGTTTTATTTATGGGGCTCTGCGCTGATTCTCAGTGGCCTTCTGTGTTGTAGAAGGAAGAGCCTCTCAGAAAATCCACAGCTAGTACAATAACCGTTTGGCTTCTGGAGAGTCAACCGTTACTCTCCCATTTTTGTTTAGATGTTTTGTGACAAAATAATTGGATACCATGGCATTTCAATTCACTCCTGGTAAATTGCCCTCAGCGAAAGCATTATTTACCCTGTATCAGAAGGACAGAAAATAAATGTAGGGGACAATGATATCTCATAACTGTAACAGACAAAGACATTTAGAACTTATTATTTTGTATTTTGTGGAAATCAATAAGCCACTTCCCAGTTCTTATGTGTGCCAGGTTATTATAAAAGCATGGCAGTCCTGGCTGAGCAAATGGTGTATGAACAGCTCGCATCATCCACATACTGTATATTGAGGGTTTCTTTATTTTTAGGCATTCATTTTAACATAGCAGACACAGACCCCCATTAACTTGGCTCAACTCTTATCAAAACAGGTGGCCAACGATGAGTCAGTGCCCCTTTGGAAAGTGCTTGTCTGAGCAGAGGTGTGGAATCCTTACCACTAGAGGATAAATAGCACTTCCATGAAAGAGGAAGAAGCTCTTGAGCAATATCACACCATGGCACCGGTTCAGCAACACCCCTACCCAGCCCTCCTACGTCCCCTCCTAAATCCTAGTGCTGCTTCAGACGAGATTTCAGCAAAGATTAGAACAAGCTGCATCCTGGTAAGAAGAGAGTGCTGTTACGTTTCCCACAAGAAGGTGATAGCCCCATTCCTTTCAGACCTCTGTCTCAGTCTCCAGTGGTCTGCAGGGTAGCCATCATCTATTCCTCCCTCTCTCCCCATCCATCACCAGCCATTCATCTTATTGTTTCCCTCTGCACCTTTATTCTAAAATAACTCATTAATTCTAAACACCATGCTACTTCCATGAATACATTTCAAAGAGTTTTTGACTGGCTTTAATCAACGCAACTTATGGGTCACACTTTGTTAACTTTGTTCTCTTTATATTTTTGTTATTTGATCAACACTGTCAAACAATCCTGTATAACGTATTTACAAAGGATACCTGCATGCCTACCAAATTACCTCTCAGCTTGTGGTGAAAGCTGTATAGGTGTAGTATTCACTGTGAGGTTGTGACTAATGTCACATGCACTTGTTATGTTTTAATGAAAGGAAGAAAGGGCCAAAATGTGGAATAGAACAAGATGTTGTGTGTATTCAGCTGAAACCTGTGTTTTCTCAAAGTCCTGTAATATTCATTCTTTTGTGTTTCCTACACAGACAGACCTTTCCCAGAAGACGCACACTCGTTCCTCAATTATGTACATCTGAAATTGAACATGAATATGAAACGACCACAACGGCTAGAGATGGACATAGAACAGTTTGCACTCAGACATTCAATAGGATGATTTTTAAAAAGGGATATTTTATTAGAACTGTCAAATGATTCTGAAAATAAATTGCAAGGTAGGTAATCGTGTTTTGTTACACTTTTTGTATTCGCACAAATTGGTCCCTAAAGAAAGATGTCTCCATTTAAATAGCCGTGCACTGAGTTCATTTTATGCCTTTATAGTAATAGTAATAGAAGCAAACAACAAATTGGCCAAGCCCAACTTAACAATGTCAGTGGGCAAAAAGAACTGACTAGTAATACAAGTAACACGTTTGACAACTGTCCAACAATGCTATGAAAACATGATAACACTATTTCCTGTTCCGATGCATATACACACAGACTGATTATCTGATTATAATAGACAAATAATTTTTCAGCTGGTATAGGTGTGTTCAAAACATCCTATCAGCCAATCAGGGCCGTGTATAAAAAATTCTACTTTGTTCCTTTCAGACCAGTATATCAGATATCCAAGCTACTTGCATCTTACAAGGATCTGTAGAAGGTGGACCATAACAGAGGTAAACCACTTTCATACTGGGGCATTTCTCAAATGTGAAAAATGGGTTATATATGTGTTATACACATGCACACATACACACACACATACAGTAACACACATACACATTTACACACATACATACATACTTATATATGTGTTATACACATACACACATACACACACATACACATACAATAACACACATACACATATACACACACACACACACACACACACACACACACATGTACATATAATGTTGTACGTAATTGTTTTGGGAAAAATGCATGCCCATTTGGATTTTGATGCCAGCAACACATTGCAAAAACGTTGGGACAGGGTCATGTTTACCATTGTGTTGCATCACCTCTTCTTTTAACAATACTCTATAAGCATTTCGGAACTGAGGAGACCAATTGCTGTAATTTTGAAAGAGAAATGTGTTTCCATTCTTGTTAAATATAGAATTTCAGCTGCTGAACAGTTCGGGTCTATTTTTAGTTTCATAATGCGCAAAATGTGTGACAGGTCTGGACTGCAGGCAGGCCAGTTTAGCACCCAGACGCTTTTATTACAGAGCCATGCTGTTGTAATACTTGCAGAATGTGGTTTGGCATTGTCTTGCTGAAATAAGGAAGGCCTTCCCTGAAAAATACATTGTCTGGATGGCAGCATGTGTTGCTCCAAAACCTGTATAAATATTGTTCAGCATTAATGACCTTGGGCCCAGAGAAGGCGGCTATGGCTCTTGATCTTGAGTTTTAACCTGCATTTGTGGATGCAGTGACATACTGTGTTTTCAGAGAGTGTTTTTTTTAATGTGTTCCTGAGCCCATGCAGCATTTTAGCTGTCACTGAGGTGGCTAGTAACCTCAAGGCAAGGTGGCTAACAAAGGGTGACTAACGTTAGGTAGCTAACACAAGGTGGCTAATACAGGGTGGTTAATGCTAGGTGGCTAAAACAATGTGGCTAATGCTGGGTGGCTGTCGATAGGTAAATGACATTAGGTGGCTAACAATATGGGGCCTCTACTCCCTCCGTCCAAATATCCTTTCTCTCATCCATCTTTCCACACTCTAATATCTCCATGTAAAATCACACACACATTCTCCTGTCACAGCGTATAGACAAATCCTTCTTTTCATCCAAGAAACAGCACTCCTCCCCCACAGACACTATATCCCGTATCTCTACACACAACACAAACACATTCTACACTCTATACACACATTGTTTCTTCAAGGTTTTCTTCTTTGGATTTGTTTGGATTTCCACTTCTTTGATTGGACATCCTGACCACATGCGACATTGGGCATTTTTAAACAGCAAGAATTTTCTCTCTAGTGCTTTAATTATTTTGATTGTGTTTTTAAAAGAAACAATAAAATGTCTCAGTTTCTTCAAAAAATTTAAACAGAGTTGTGTATTGGGAGGAACAACAATTTAAACCAATTTGCATGAGCAACCATTTTCACTTTTTCTTATACTTGTAGAAACAGCCATCCTGACGTGAACCAAATATAAATGTATTATCAGGAGAGGACACTTTTTCTGATCAAAGGGATTATTTCTACATCCTGATGCACTGGTTTATGTCACTGCAGTACAGGCCATTCCAGATTGGCAGTATATACATGTACAGTATTTGGAAGTACATCTCACTTAGAAGGAAGAGTGATTTGTACATTTCCAGGTAGGTCTCTTGAGCAGCATGTACTGTACTTTGCTTTAGTAGCAAGCAAAGTACAGTAAATGCAGAAACATTAGTGAGAATCATGAAAAATCGGAAAATCTATAACCTCAGCCTCAATGCAAGCCTTTCAAGATGGTTCAAAAACAGAAAGTGTTAAAAATAACTAAAAAAAAATTTCTCTTGATTTCAGTCTGTTTGAAATCAATCTGGAATTTAACTTTTAGCTTTCGGATATTCAGTTTTAGGTAAAAAGCTCTGGACTTTTCCTGTCACCATGTAGCATTCCCTGACTTCCATTGGTAATATGTGTAGAGCCCAGTAACAAGTATCTGACACTGCCTCCCAGTGTGACGTGCCATAAAGGATGGCTGTTGTCACAGGAGCCTGATGGTAGACCCCAGATGAACTCCTAACATCCCACCAAGGACAGCAGAACTGACAGAAATATGACTTTCTGGGACGTGTGCCACCCAGAAAGCACAAAGCCTGAAGCGTCAATAACGTCCATGTCTACCGTGGGCATCTCCCAAAGACACTGCATCACCATTGTTGGCTGGCAGAAGATAAATTTAATGAAGCACTCAGGTGACATACCACCCACAATGTTAAAATATAGACAGATCCCAACTCTGAAGGTATATTTACTAAATAGACCCGGTCAAGCGAAAAAGGTGACAGAGACCAACAATCTATGTGACGGATTCAGATCAACCAACACAGGACATAGAAAGCCAGGGGACTTACCTCATACTTCTCTCCTGCCCATACCAACACACAAAGCATGGAAACCCAGAGGGCTTACCTTAACCTTCTCTCCTGCCCATACCATACAGACTCCACAACACTGTGCTAGAGAAGAGAACACATTATAATGAGAAAGGTAGAACCACTAATGAAAATATGTTTGAAAATGTATTGTATTAGATGCAAGATTAGGGTGATGGATGAAGATACTAAAAAGCTTTAGCATTTTATAATCAATCAGATATTAATTAACTTTGTATTGACATGGATGAAATGGAGTTTTGGATTTTTTTTATATTGTCAGTACAGTATCTCAAAAGAAAATGTCTAATTGTACATATTCTGCATTCAGGTCCGGATCCAGACATAAGCGCCATTGCTTAGTCCCCCCCATAATTATACATTTTTGTACTAAAAAATAAGTAGAAATGACTACCACTTTACACTCACTACCATATTACAGTGGAAGCCAAATATTAAAAAAATATTCAGTTAATGAAACCTACGGATTTTGGTATGTTCAGACATAATAAATGGGGCATGCATTGGGTGGCTGAGGCTCCTGCCAGCTTTTGATGTGGTGAGGGACGACACTCCAGTCGGCTGCTTTTGCAGAGAATTGCATGAGGGTACTACAGTTTGTGTAGAAAAAAGATCAGGAACACACAAATGTTGCGTGCAGACATTTTTAATGAGAGAAAGAGAAGGAAGAGAAGAACCTCAGTGACAAGAAATTTGGCTTAGATTTTATTGCTTTATATAGACATTATATTGTAACAGGGCAAGACATTGGGAATGGACGCATCACAGGTGCTCAGTGCCCTGGAGGTCATTTTATAAACAGAAGTGGAAGAGCAGAGAGGAACTTAAAACATACCACTCTACTGGGGTTGTTGCATCATCTCTGGGGAGGCCTCATGGTGGAGGTTCACCAGAATGTGGACCGACAAAATTTGGATGGACTCCACACCCTTTTTCTACTCCTCCTAATTATCCCGCATTGCTGGAGCTGTGTTACAATAATAGTGACATCTTCAACATGTCTCTAATGGCTGCTGCATCTTCTTCGTTTGCCTCATGCTGGAGATGCTCTGTTGGGGCCTTAATATGCTCATCCTGACGAGGCCCTGATAAGATGCAGCTGGGCAGGGGATATCCCTGTTAGCTACCTCCAGAATGATCCGGAAACTGACAGCTTTTTCCCCTTGGGGTCTTTGGTGCAAGCTGTTCAGGTTTGGGTGCATTCCTGTCACATTATATAAACACAGTTGCCAACCTCAGTGAACCTGCAGTCAATATAATGGGTTATAGAGTGAATATTAGGTTGAGCCTGGGACAACACTGCTGTATGCAAAGACAGGGATGCAAACGGTTCAAAAAAGGTGACTTAATTTTACTGCAGAATAACATGCAAATGGTGTGTATAGAGTAATAAACTTCTTATTTTCACAATAGTAAAACCTTACTAATGTTTCAATACAAAGCCAACTATCATTGTCCCAAGTATCATTAGTATTCAAGTTTGTCTTGCCCACCAGGATAAAATGTGCAACACGTGCTATGTACTACTCTAATCTTTTCAACACATCAGATTTATCTTCATACTGTCTAACACAATAGGTTACTGCAAGAAAATTGCTTTAAAGGGCTTCCTGTGTACTAGAATAAATAAAATCATAATTTTTGGCAGCCTTCACTCCCCACGTGCATCAATGTGCCTTTGCCGCCCATGATCCTGTCGCTGGTTCACTGCTTTTCCTTTCTTGGACCACTTTTAATAGGTACTGACCACTGCAGACCAGCAAAACTCCACAAGGGCTGCATTTTTTAACATGCTTTGACCTAGTCGTCTAGCCATCACAATTTGGCCCTTGTCAAATTCGCTGAGATCCTTATGCTTGCCAATGTTTCCTACTTCTAACACATCAACTATGAGGACAGAATGTTCACTTGCTGCCTAATATATCCCACCCACTAAAAGGTGCCATGGTAATGAGATTAACATTGCGCATGTTATGGCTGCTCAGTGTACATATAATAATGTACCATGGCAAAAGCAACTTTTTAAAATCAAAACCAATTCTGTGGATAATACACCAAAGTGCTGCAAGGCATGACACCGTAGTACTCAAACAAGGGAACACCAATGCATTGACTCGATTTGAAAGGGTCATTTAAAGAGTTCAACCTTTCTTCACACAGTAAACGCTACAGTACTTATTTAGGTACACGTCATCTTACATTTGGAATACAAAATACCTTGGTAACCTAAATGTCTGATCAAGTTTAACAAAATAACCTGAATTTCTTTAATTCTGGACAATCCAGCCAATGCTACAGATGTGCACTTAATCTTCATCAATATGAACAACACTTTCATGTCACAAATAAACAATTGCCTGTGGCAACTGTCAAATAGCAACAGCGGTGAATCCCCATGAAATGTTCATCCCCATGAAAGGCATGATCTCAGCATAGCCATTTCCCCAGATCAGAGCTGTAATAGAGAACACTGCACATCACTTGTAAGTCCTATATCAGATAAGACATAAAAATATACTGAACTACAAAAGCTTTTAAAATGAGCACAAACTCCATGTACATCCAGGCTATGCTAATTTGAAAAGTTCTGTTAGCCACAGCTAACTTGCTAATGGTAATTACTTAATGCACTTCACTTCATTGGAAATATAAATACAAATACATTTCATTTAAATGCATGTTACAAATAGCAAGCTTGTCACAACTGTTTACTCATGAGTTAACTAATTTTTAAAGGTCAAACAATTTAGCGAGCAAGTATGAATATAACATCGGAATCCAATTTACTTGGGTAAAAGGAGCAAAGATGTATGGGGTAATTTCATCGAGAACCGTCACATGACATAGCCCTACATGGACTCTGTTAGGATAAATTTAACCAAGCAACTAATGTAGCACAGGATGCAACATTCCACTAAGAATTTGACAAGTTATATCAACGGCCCTAAAGTACTAAAATCCCATTGGGTCAACAGAGGGTGGAGATTTTTGGGTACTTTTTCAATTACCCTAAATTCTAAACCACACCATTTCTCATTCTTGTGATACGTGTTGAAATAAATCTTGATCAAAAAGTGGTGTTCTTAAATATGCAAACCAAACCCTTTGTATTCCACTGAGCACATTTCAGCCATTACCTGACTAGGTTTGACAGGTAATCTGAAATGACACAAAGCAAAAAAACAAATTACATAAGCAAAAGTGGAGGACAATTTTCACACTGCATAATTGAATCAATCCAAAGATATTTAAGTGGCAAGTGGTTTTTGCAGCCCTCGAAATATTTAAAGGTGAGATCCTTAGATGAACGGGTCTTATGTGTTACTATAATAAAATTGCCTACAAAATAAGATGGGATAATGAAATGGGAACCGTTTTCTGTTATTACATAAACATTTTCTTCTCCAGTCTAATTATAACCACAATGGGTTGAGAGTTGAACATCATAGCAATCATCCAAACCAAGAAATGCAGCTTTTTCCAGACTTCTGTCTAACAGGATGTCATCTGTGTTCATGAATGTGAGGGCTTGCTCTCTCATTTGAAAAACATAGTTAGCACGTATTAAGGGGCAAGAACGCAAACATAAACAACACATTTGGCCTTTTTGGGTTATAGCAACACTTCACATCTGATCCAAGGCCAAAGACATTACCAGAGTTATTGGTATGTGTGTAGCTATGGATATCATGAATGTGCTTAAGCTGATTAAAAATGTCCTTCTTGTTCCCATTTAAGCTAACAGGTTGCACCCATTCTATACAAGCAAACCCTAGCCAAAGCTGTCACTGCTCACTACAGCACTTACTACAGGTTAGTCCCATCTCTCGATAACTATAGGATCAGTTGGCATAACACTTTCCTGCTGTCCCATAACAAATTGTACCATGAACAAAAAAAACACAATACTTATCGACCTGTGTATGTGCAAAAGTTTGCACCTGGACAGTTTAGTTTTAATGTCACATCTAACGACAGCTGACATGCGCCAAAACTTCCTCTTCTTAACTGAGTTGTGCTGTTCACTGTAATCGTCCTCCTGATTGGTTCTGAAACAATTACTCCGTATGGTTCTGCGGACTCTGCATGGTTCGGAAACAAATTTCGACTAAATGATGTTCGTTTTGGATGGTTTTTAAAAGCCTATTTCAAATAGCTGAATTTGAGCTAGGCTGCATTCCCAAAATTAAGAATCGATTGAGAGTCACTGCTTCCCTGTGTTGCTGACTTATGGTTATAAATTGTCCTGAGCAACAGAGCATGTCATTTTGCAATGAAGGCATGGTATCTGGGTAGAGTGATAGAGCAAGACAAGTAATGAAAACAAACAAGATAATAAGGCCTTTGCTTTTGAAGCACAGTTTATCCTCTGATTTCTTTGAAGTGCTAATTACTTATAGGTAAGATGGACTCATTCCACATGACAATTTAAATGTCACTGACAATGTGGCTACGCCTGAGTCACTGATTAACAAAAGACTCTAAAACACAAATTAATTAGTCCTTCATCAGAGGAGTTGATGTGTGATGTGCATGTATACAACTGGTCTATTTTCGATGGAATCGAACAGAAAATTTGCTAAACAGAATTACTCTCCCACAAAGACTGCCATTTTGATTCTTCTTATAGAAACTTCAGTGGCATTGTTTACTCTGTAAACTTTTCTCCTGTTGTTCTTAATTGTCAGTGAGTCACTATCATTTGAGCTACAGAATAGAGATAGAGGGCCGCAGAGGTTTCGTTTGGGCTGAAGGCTATGCGGTTCCAAGACCATAGCATCAGGTCCCACTTCGGAGAGTTTCCGTCACAGCTGGGCAACGATGTGGTGGATCTGATGCCTGTGAAGACAGGAGCAAAGCAGTGGGGGATATCAGGTGAACAGACGGAATGGCATGGAAAAGCAGTTACCCACAGAGGAGAAGCTAGTTAGGGACAAATCATCAAAAAAATTTGAATGAGAAGTCATCCCCAATCTTAAGAATCACTCCTCCAGGGGTCCAACAGGTTCACTAACTAACACATCACACTGATGTATTTTAACCGACCGCTTTGAACAAACATGCCTCACTATGTTGTTCATATAAATGTGTTAATCTCTTAATTAAATTGGAACCACCTTTACTTTATAATTTGCCAGAGCGACTTAGAATATTGGGTGTCTAGGTTTTCATGTTTTCTCTTACATATTGGCCCCTGTGAGAACTGAAAACAACCCTGGCGTTGTGCCATGCTCCCGGAACTGAGCTTTACTTGAAGTAGATTAACTCACACTCAGATATGTCCATGGTGAAATTGTGCTACAAGTGGTAGACAACATTTAGAGACAAAATACAAAAAATCTACACACAGTTCACATACAATGATTTCCAAATGGGTGGTGACCATATACAGTGGGGAGAACAAGTATTTGATAAACTACTGCTTTTGCAGGTCTACTTACAAAGCATGTAGAGGTATTTTTACCATACATACACTTCAACTGTGAGAGATGGAATCTAAAATAATAATCCAGAAAATCACATTGTATGATTTTTAAGTAATTAATTTGCATTTTATTGCATGATATAAGTATTTAATCACCTATCAACCAGTAAGAATTCTGGATCTCACAGACCTGTTACAGACCTCCATTCATTACCTGTATTAACTGCAACTGTATTAACTGCAAGTCTTTGAACTTGTTACATGTATAAAAGACACCTGTCCACACACTCAATCAAACAGACTCCCAACGTCTCCACAATGGCCAAAACCAGAGAGCTGTGTAAGGACATCAGGGATAAAATTGTGGACCTGCACAAGGCTGGGATGGACTACAGGACAATAGGCAAGCAGCTTGGTGGGAAGGCAACAACTGTTGACGCAATAATTAGAAAATGGAAGAAGTTCAAGATGATGGTCAATCTCCCTCGCTCTGGGGCTCCATGCAAGATCTCACCTCGTGGGGCATCAATGATCATGAGGAAAGTGAGGGACCTGCCCAGAACTACATGGCAGGACCTGGTCAATGACCTGAAGAGAGCTGAGACCACAGTCTCAAAGAAAACCATTAGTAACACATTACACCGTTGTGGATTAAAGTCTTGCAGCGCACGCAAGGTCCCCCTTCTCAAGCCAGTGCATGTCCAGGCCCGTCTGAAGTTTGCCAATGACCATCTGGATGAACCAGAGGAGGAATGGGAGAAGGTCATGTGGTCTGATGAGTAAAAAATAGAGGTTTTTGTCTAAACTCCACTCGCCGTGTTTGGAGGAAGAAGAAGGATGAGTACAACTCCAAGAACACCATCCCAACCGTGAAGCATGGAGGTGGAAACATCATTCTTTGGGGATGCTTTCCTATAAAGGGGACAGGACGACTGCACTGTATTGAGGGGAGGATGGATGGGGCCATGTATCGTAAGATCTTGACCAGCAACCTCCTTCCCTCAGTAAGAGCATTGAAGAAGGATGGTGGCTGGGTCATCCAGCATGACAACGACCCGAAACACACAGCCAGGGCAACTAAGGAGTGGCTCTGTAAGAAGCATCCCAAGGTCTTGGCAGTGGCCTAGCTAGTCTCCAGACCCTTACCCAATAGAAAATATTTGGAGGGAGCTGAATGTCCATATTACTCAGCGAACGCCCCGAAATCTGAAGGATCTGGAGAAGGTCTGTATGGAGGAGTGGGCCAAAATCCCTGCTGCAGTGTGTGCAAACCTGGTCAAGAACTACAGGAAATGAAGGATCTCTGTAATTGCAAACAAAGTTTCTGTACCAAATATTAAATTCTGCTTTTCTGATGTGTCAAATACTTATGTCATGCAATAAAATGCTAATTAATTATTTAAAAAACTATTTGATTTTCTGGATTTTTGTTTTAGATTCCATCTCTCACAGTTGAGGTGTACCTATGATAAAAAATACAGTCCTCTACATGCTTTGTTAGTAGGAAAACCTGAATACTTACAAAAAATTAAATACTTGTTCTCCCCACTGTAAGCTAACATGAGCTACTATGTGTGCATTTTTTGTTGATGTACATGTTTGCCATTTAAGCGTGGCATCTAGATACAAAAAAGGGAATATATTTGGAAGTGTGGTTGTTTGTCGGGAGGCCTCTTTATGTAGTAAATACATTGCATTTGAGTAAATATACAGTAGTAATAGAAAGGCAATTATTATCATGCATATTTGGTTCCCCCTTCTATTCTTAAATTATCTAGATAAAATATAATTCATAGGTTGAAGTACAACTACATACATATAAAGGCTTTTTCTCCCACATACTTTCTTTCAATACACACAAACACACACACACACACAAACAGAGTTGTGCTCAAAAGTTTGCGTACCCTTAGTAATATACAGCTCCGGAATAAATTAAGAGATCACTGCACCTTTTTCTTTCCTTTCCAAAAAAGTCACAACCGCATACCCTTTTCAACTTTTTGTTTTTTTTATTTGTAACCTGAACAATTCTTATGGCAGTTTTTGCTG
>JACXGJ010012726.1:0-17426 GCA_016801105.1 Esox niger
GGAGAGAGAGAAGGCTGGCAGGGAGAGAGAGAAGGCGAACGTATCCTTGAAAAGTAAGAGCTAGCTTTTTAAAAGAGGATTGTCTGGGTCTGGTGGCTGTGCATCCCAAATGCTAACCTATTCCTTGCATAGTGCATTGCTTTATGCTGGAGTCCTATGGGTGATTGTTGCAAGTGAAGCAACTGTAGGGAATGGAGGGCCATTTTGGACAAGACCGATGTATACCAGGTGTCAGCACATACATAATGGAACGTGTGATGGGCTCCTGCAAGCTGCATGCAAACACTGTCAACCCATTGGAGAGAGAGAGAGAGAGAGAGAGAGAGACACTTTTAGTTTTTTAACTATACAGTGATTTTGACCTGCCTTTCATGAGTGCCAGTAACATCCCCCCCACAATATACGTAGAAAACCTTTTAGTCATAGATTCTTGAATCTAATCCAGAGAAGCCTATATGTTTCAAAGAGTGTACCTTTCGGCCATGCTGAAGTCCTATCCTACATCCCAACCCGTTTCCTTTGTTCTGCCACCTCTGATGTCTTTGCCATTCCACCCTTATCGGAGGGTGACTCCCATTCAAGCCAGTCACAACTCATCTCTGCCCTGGCACTTCAAGTGCGGAACCACAGAGTCCATACCCAACTTCTGAAAACCTATGTAGCCTTAACTTTCTGAATACGATCTTAAACAATTTCATGATGGCAGAGATTTCCATGCACTTTTGTGACTCCCTTAGCCACGCGCAAAGCTAACTGAAGTTGTCAGGGGAGTTGTCACGATGTGACGTTGTGGAGATTAACGGACTAAGCGCAGGCAGGGCTAGAGGTCGGTGCACTCTTTATTTTGATACAACACAAAGAAACAGAACAGAAAAACACAGAGCACTTGATAAAGGGTTTAAAGTAAATGGTAAACTAGAACAAAACTCACCACACGCATCAGAACACACAGTGACATGGAACAGTGACTGACAACTGAGGGGAGCAGAGGAGAAACATTTAAACACATACTAATTACCTAATTGGGACCTGGTGTGTGAGACAATTGGGGACAAGACAAATGAAGGAGACCGGGATGGGTTCATGGCAGTTGGAAGAATGGGAAAAGTGGGAGATGGCGGAGCAGTCCGTTACCTCACCGTCACAGGAGTAAGCGTGCCCACACACAGGTTGCCTCACTTTACTTCCTGGTTAGACCAGCAGTGTGGAAAAAGAATTGGGAAGAAATAAAATGGGATAACTTGCGAGTTTCAAGACTCTTTACTTTGGTCTCATATTTTGGGCAGTTTTTCCTATTCTTCCTTGCAGATCCTCTCAAATTCTGTCAAGATGAATAGGGATCATCTATGAAGTGTTTCTATCTTCATTTCAAACTGAGAAGCACCGCCATAGCATGATGCTCCCACCATGCTTAACCATAGGGATGGTATTAGTGAAAATAGTTTTTGCCAGAAATTGAGCTTGGCTTTCATACTTAATATTTAGATTTTGGTCTCATCAGACCAGATAATCTTTTTCCTCAAAACAACATGCTGAGTCCTTCAGATGGCAGGTTATATGCCTTTTACTCAGGAATGGCTTCTTTCTAGCCACTATTAAAAAGGCTTGATCGATGGAGTGCTGCAGATGGAATGGTTGTGCTTCTGGTAGCTTCTTTCACCTCTGCAGAGAAACTCAAAGCATGCTCTAAAAAAATCTTGGTGGTTCCAAACTTTTCCCATTTCCATTCAGTGATTAAACCCAATGTGCTCATGAGAACTTAGTGCTTTAGCAATTTTTTTAAACTCAGTTCTTTGCCTCAACACAGTTTTATCTCTGAGCTCTATGAAGAGGTTTCAGAGTTTTCATGACTTGGCTTTTGCTCTGACATGCACGGTGAAGTGTGGGACCTTAAATACACATGTGTGTACCTTTCTAAATCAATCTGGCCCATCAATTGTTTCACTATTAATCTGATGGATGGGGCTGGATAACAGCAGTCAAATGGAGATTGTACCCTCTCTGCAGAAATTCTATTCCTCATTTTTCAAAATCCAAAGTAAGTATCCACAGTTCTCTCCCCAGCATAATCTCTTTCTCTGTGTGCCTCCATCTTTTTATCCCCATGCCTCTCCACCCAGACACTCTCCATCAGTCCATCCATCACTCTTAAGTTTCTAGTTTCATTTGTCTTATGAACAGAATAAATAAGGTATGAACCATTCAATAAAATGTTCACTTCCCACCCTGTCAGCCCCTCTTCCTCCAGCCTTGTGTATCTTCATCCAGTTAATATTTTATTGTGGCTGGCCAGGACTTTATTCAATCGGCCTCTAATGACTAATTCATAAAAGCCCTGCAAAATATATATGCATATTTCATGTAATATCATGCATTTAATTTATTCATGGTGGCAGCCCAAGTAAGCAGCCACACTGCTGCCGCCAACTTGTGGGAGCGACACAGCCATTTTGGCTCCATTTGTAGAGCATCTTGGGTAAAAACTAGAGCCGGCTGCAAACATCAGTGGCATCTCTGTGGGTCTAAAGTACTGGACGGCAGACTAGCATATTTAGATCTATTCAGGCATAGAGAGAAGGCCTGTTTTTTGTATCACGTTGTGGTTATCTCTGAAGGAGATAAATCAGGGACAAATTGACATTATTATGCATTCATTAATAAGTATGATCCCAGGTAAACAAACAGAATGATAAATAGGCCAAACAGTCAGGAACCAGACAGACTTTTAAAAAAGGACCACACTGAAAACTTCTAACAATATAACAAAATATGACTTACATACAGCTCTGGAAAAAAATAAGAGACCACTGCAACTTTTTCTTTCCTTTCCAAAAAAGTTAAAAAGGAAGGTTTTGAGTGAGGAACAGATGTGTTCAATTTGCAGTGGTCTCTTAATTTTAACCCTTGTGTTCCTCATTCAGAACCTTCTTTTTCGACCTTTTGGGAAAGGAAAGAAACATTTGCAGTGGTCTCTGAATTTTTTCCAGAGCTGTATCACTCATAGTAATAATACAGGCTCTTATGCTTTCACACACTAAAGGTAGGACCAAGGAAGCCAGCCTTAGCATCAAAGGAAACAATTGAATACTAATGTGCAGTGATGAAAACAAAGTATTTGTGATTTGGAAGTGGAAAAATATGCCAAAATGGGTGTGGCCTGTATCGATCAGGAAGGCAAGCCATCTGTAGATTGGCCATCACAACAATTATTATATTTAGATTTCCACTGTGCAAAGGTAGAAGGCAAAGTCTCTTTACAAAATGAGGCCAAGGAAAAGCACCTCCTTTTTCATGTATGTCCACCCAATTATGAGGTAGTGGCTGTTGGGGGGATGATCATCTGCCCACTACCGTGAAAATCACCACACCTGTTTAAGCACTGCATTTGACCAGACTTAATCGGTCTGAATAATCATTTAGAGAAGGGATCAGGTAAAGGACCAGGATCTAGATCTGCTGGTGGTGGTAATCACCTTACTTCATGTCAACCTTGACAGATCCTTTATATTCAATCTGTTGGATATCGTTTTAACACGTCTATGGAACCGCCTCAGATTTTTAGTAATTTTAGTAATGTGTTTTTGCGTGTGCGTGGGTGTGTGTGTGTGTGTGTGTGCAAGCTTGTATTGCGTGTGTCTGTGCGTGTGTGTGGGGTGGGGTGGGGGGGGGGTTATGAATTCCTGTCATCACTTGTCCTTGTCCTTGTCTTTAATGTACTGTGGGTTCGGATGACACGTCAGTTCTCAGTATACAAACCAGGATTCCGACTCCAGAGGAACATTTTAAATTAGATACATTTAATTCCTTTAGAGACCAGAACCTTAAGTGGTTCCATAGCAATCTTTGGGAAACAGGTTTCTCATAGAGGCCTGGGTCTCTTTGCAGGGGAGAGGTCCGTAGTGAAGATACTGTATATCCCAGGGGGCTGCTGAGGAATGGATGCTCATGATAATAGCAGGATTGGAGTGAACAGAATGTGTTTGATACTATTCCATACAGTCCTTTACAGACGTTACTAAAAGCCTGTCCTCCCTACCAGTTGCTTAAGTGACACTTACTGATGACATAGTGATACAGATGTCCATGAGATTCGATCGCTGCGAGTCAGATTCAACAGAACATGCATTTTGTCTCCATTTAAGTTTAGAGTTAGGCAAGGAAGAGCAATTGCTTTCAGTTTCCTTTTTTTATCCTGTTTGCACAACGTGGTCTCAAACAAATCACTGTCTCGAGCAAATACTAAATGAGCTTAGTTACTATTTTCTGGTTTAGTTGGCATAATGCTAGTTTGTGGATGGGTAATGGAAATGTGTACCAGGGTGTTATATAAGCCTGGCAATCCATTCACGTGTGTGTGTGTGTGTGTGTGTGTGTGTGTGTGTGTGACTTACTGAACCTACTGCAGGGAACACTTCAGACAGTTAAACGTGTTTAGTGGGGTTTCTCAATTACAGATAAAAGGGGAATATTGACAAAATAGCATCTTAGGGCTTGTGCCAAATGACACCTCAGTCCTTCATAGAGTGCACTAGCTCTGAACAAAGCCCCATGGAGTGCACTCAAAACGGGATAGGGTACCATTGGGGACGCGGTTTCAGAGACAGGAGGCTGTACTGCACAGTATCCAGGATCTGTTTGAGTGATTCAGCAAAAAGTTAGCCTGATTCTCAGGCAACGCATCCATGAGGATGTGATCCCCATTAAAGGGGTAATCTGCTGTGATGACAATAACAAATCAGGACCCAATCCAGCTCCACCGCTGTTATGCCAAAAAGCAAAAATGAATAATGTACAAACACAGATTTCCCCCATAATCCCATCATTGCATTTCTGACTGTCTGATTTTTTCATCTTCTCTGACACAAACACTCCACATACTGGGTCTTTAAACCAATGATTGGCAAGCTCTATGACTCCATAGATTTCCTAAAACCTTCTAAAAATTATATTCTATTGAATTTCATTTTACTGCAACATATGGGCCTATGAAACCTCTCTGTACGCCAAACCAGTCCACGTGTCTGGCTGTCATTTCATAAGTCCCAAATCTTCTATTATAGCCACTTACAAAACTCTTCCAAGGAACCAAACATTTATTAAGGCTTAGCGGAAAGTTTTAATAGGGCTTAGTTCAATGTGCATGGACGGGGAGAGGGAAAGAGTGGGTGGTTGACATCAAACTCAAGGTTAAATAAGGCCAGAACTGAGCGTGTTCCGTTCTGTGACAGTTGGGAAAGGAGGATGGTTTGATTGATTTCTTTAGATTGGGTGGATGGTGATGAGAGGTTTCTTTAGCCTGGGTGGATGGGGATGAGAGGTTTCTTTACCCTGGGTGGATGGTGATGAGAGGTTTCTTATGCCTGGGTGGATGGTGATGAGGGGTTTCTTTAGCCTGGGTGGACGGAGATGAGGGGTTTCTTTAGCCTGGGTGGACAGAGATGAGGGGTTTCTTTAGCCTGGTTGGACAGAGATGAGGGGTTTCTTTAGCCTGGGTGGACGGTGACTCTTGACCAAGGGGCTCCAGGGGTGTAGTCCTGGGTTGTGACATCATTGCAGGTGTGTAACATCCCTGATTTTGTGCAAACTGCTTCTGGATCTATTTATTACCCAAACCTGCTTGCTCTGCAGACAGGAGCCCAGCTTTGAAGTCTGTAGGGAAGATGGTGCATCAATGCGACATACAGTAGCTGTGCCAAGTGCCCTACACTGAGTTAAGGCTCCTCCGTGTGGTCGGAGGTGGTATCGCAAACAGCCTCTGTCTACTTGCTGGAATCCGCATTATAAATAAATGAAGGGTGTGAGCGCATGAGGTCAGGGCTCTGTTTAAAGCCAAGTACACACTAAGCACTTTTACCTAATTGGGGTGAGAATTAGGCAAATGTGGACCTGTCCTTGATCTCTGTATGCTTTCTGCCGAGTTGGCATACACCAATATGGACCAAAACAGCACTTACAGATGAAGGACTAGGCTGGTTATTGGTGCATTCTGTAAACGGAACAGACTGAACCAGCTCCCCCTCCAGAACAAAAGGTCCACTGAGAAGAACTGTGGCTGTGTGATCTCAGACAACCGTCACTATCAATCCTCACTTCATTGATAACTCCAGGGGTATCATTCCAAGTAGAGCAGTCCATTTGGATGTCGAAGAGACGGACATAGCTACGCGATTCAGAATAAACTATTTTTCTTAATTCTAATGAATCATTATATTACTTAATAATCAGTGTGGGATCGGAGCATTATCAACTACAATATGAATGTACGTTTATAATGAGAACAACAGAAACATCTCTGTTTAGATTATCTCTCTGTCAGGTACGCAATCATTATTACAACCACTATAAGAAATGGCTGATTTCTAACATCAGTGTGTCTCGTTAGAATCTAATTATGTATCAAGTGTCCTGCTAGAATCTAGTTATGTATTCACCAAGACATTACTTTATTACGACCGTCGGACCCTCATCTTATTGTAATAGTCTTCAGTTTACAGCAAGATAAACGTACACACACTGAGAGAGAGTGGCCTCAGTCTAAACTGCTTGTTTAGCCTAATAGCAGTTGAGGCTACTGCTTCATGACATTTCCTGAAGAACGGCACATTTTATCTTAAGGGAAAAATATGTAGCACTTTATCACCTAAATATGAAACTTTTCCTGTAGAGTGGACTGAAGGGAATTTCCAGGTGAAGCAGTTGTTGATAAAGATACATTTGGTTTAATTAACTTTGCAACAGGAAAAAAAATTGCATAGACATACCCAACCAGCCTTGCCTATGTTCATAAGCATATAATCATTAATATTACAGAAAGGAGAAGATGAATACATTGCATTTACATTTTTGTACTCATAAGATTGGCCCATTACAAGTGTGCTACTTTGGATTAGTGTCTATTAATTATTTTACAATACAATTTACGTAGGGAGTCACTAGAAATGCAGCCATGATAACGTGCCTCAGCCAATAAATCATTGCAGTGTATGTATGAAAAACATGTTGATATACACACACACACACACACACACAGACACACCCGTGACTTGATTAGCAAGTGTTCTTTTACTGCTGGGGTTGCATGTCACATTGAAATACCGAGCCTGTATTGTTGCCACTGGAAACCGTGTCCCAATGTGGCTCCATCCCGAAACACAACACCCTACACAGCTGTGGTGATCCGAGAGGATTACACAGGTGAACGGCGTTTATTGAGGTGGATTTTTTTTTTTACTAACTAAATCCTCTAAGATCTCTACATAGCGCTCTTACTTAGGTTCTGAGAAGATGGGCTAGTCTCTTTGGGGGATGTCATTTTCACGTCCAATATGAATCAGAAAGGAATACATTAGCGGTTAAAGGTATAATAACAACTTTAATACCAAATAAAACAAGACATTACTAAAAGCAGCTTATTGACAGTAGGAATGTATTTTCGTAGTTTGCCGTGCGTACTCGGTGCATGTGACTAACAAAACGCAGTGTTTGACAAGATTACAAAACATATTTATATTTCTCAGAAGGAAATATTTTGAATTAATACTATTAAAGTGTGATGTGATTATTTATCTGAAGTTTCTTGACTACCACATCATCCAGCACTTGTATACATCTGACCTAGACAGAATAAGAACACCATATAGTGCTAAATGTAGCCAATGATGTAGTCATGAAACAACAAATAGAGCCATTAACGACTTGTTTACATTTGTATGGTTCTACATTCATATTCATGCAGCCGCATATGATACCTGGTCCTGCATAGAGACCTCTAAAATGTACACTTATTCACAAGGCCTGGAGTTACAAACTGCACAAGACACTTTATTAAAATTATATGGGTTTTGTTATCATGAATTACCAGCTATTTTTTATTGGTTACCGTTGCCTTGCATTTCTAGAGACATCTGTCGTTCAAATATAGATACAGAACTACTACACTTTAGTGCAAATTAACATCCTAATAGAAAGTGTTTCCTTCTTAATTTCACGTGTGTGTATGTTTTCTCACGCCTTGATCCAGATATGTTTTAAAAACCTCATGTAAAACACAAGACGTGTTCTCAGACACTCACGTGTTAGTTTTTCTAAACAACATGGTAACACATTGCTAAACTCATCAAAAAGCTAAATTGAACCTAACTAAATCACTGCAAAACCACTCTGGATATGCTAGCAAAGAAAAGAGAGTGTCGGGTGTACAAATTAGCAAACAAACGTTTTCTATATAAGAGAAACATCTCTCTAATCCAGCAATGGTTGCCATGGATAAAAGGAAGTGTCCGGCCAGTGTGTACGTGGGCTTGGTTGGTATGTTCAGGGCATATCACAACTTGACTTAACGTAGGGTGTTAGTCGGCATGCAGTCACAGAGGGCCCGTCTCTCTGCCCTCAACACCAGGGTCTCAGTCTAGGTGGGGGGGAAAGCAATGTTAAATTACTTTAGAGTTGACTTTCTAAACTAATCACAGACCTAGAGAGGACCTTTAAATGTAGTTATAGACAAGTGTTACATGATGCAACAGTGAAGGCCTACAGTACTATCCAAGCCATAACCAGTGCTTGGGTCAGCCAACCATTTAGGCAGAATAGGCAGACACCTACATTGTAATGCCTATAGGCATTTTCTTCAAGCACTCAGTAAAACACTGAGTGAATGCAACTGTTATTACACTGTATGTACAAGAAAACGTGGCACGATGTTACAGAAAAGTTTAAGTGAAAATGAAAGGGATTGTTACCCTGGCATCCAGGTTGAAAGCTGTCTTCTTGAGGTCTTGCAGTGCCCTCTGCATGAATTCAAATGCATGACAGTCCACACAAGGACGACCTACAAGACCGTAAGACAAATTGCAAAAACTTAATTTATTATGATTTGATATTGGCCACTGCATTAGTAAAAACAAAAACGATATTTTAAGACGTGCATAATTACAATGAAGCTGCCTCACTTCTGATTTGAATCAATGGTTGTTCTGATTTGAATCAATGGCTGTTCTCAGCTAGTAAATATATATTATTTTTATTTATTTTGTCTAATGAATTGTCCGACATGTTTTTATTTCTCACTATGCACACTATGCACTGCAGTATGTTTCTCATTCTGAATAATTGTAAATACAACAAATATAATAAAACCACTTACTTTCGGCAGGAATTACCGTCCCTGTCTCTTGTTCTGCATCACTTGGCCGAACACATACAAGCTGCACCGCTAACAACAGCATCACCGCTTGCAAATAGCCGCTCGATGACATAATGATGGTCGGTGCCTGAAAAGATCTGGAATACCATAATATTATTTATCACATATCATTTATGTATATAAACCAATAATTTATATGGTACGTCTCCTCGGTTAAACAAGGCAACACAACAAGCAACCATAAATAAATCTCAGGCAGCGGAGAGGATGTCTGTGGTTTTAATGGACCAAGCAATTGTATTAGAGAAGACGGTCGGACATAACTCCAAGAATTGTATGACCAACATTTAGGCGTACTTACTGTGTGCAGTGATTTAACAGACTGAAAATAAATCTAGTCGAAATTAGAACCGACGACCACCTCCAAACGATTCTGCTGAAGATGATTTCAAAGGCAGAGTGCGCATGCTTATGAAACCGTTTGTGAACTAGGCGAGTGGATTAGAACGTCCCTGCCCAAACGCTGTAAATGTGGTTAGGCCAAATAAAAAAAATACATTTCGTTCCTGTTTTGCAAATTCTGGTTGCATGTCTTGGATAATCTATTACGGAAATTGTTTGAGACACAAATTGGGTGTCTCAAGCACATAATATGCATGCTATCTTATGTCAAGCATTCCCCAGTCAAATATCAAGAAAACTTGAATATATATATTTGTTACAGTTTCATCGCTCCCTATCGTTAATGTACAAACAAACAAAGGCAAAGCTTTACCTTAAAATTACATTGAAGTAAGGATTTACAGAATGCCCTTGAAAAAAATGTGCTTTAATGTAAGAGGTTTGTATTTGTACTTTTTTATCAACAGACTTTTTGACAAGATTCTAGACTCACATTTTAAGCTTTACAGAACAGGCACACAATTAATGTAGAACAAAATGAAAAAATAAATATCTAAAGAAAAAATAAATGTTCTAACATATCACAGAGGTCATCAATCAGGTTGTATGAATCCAAGGCAGCAATAGCCTACGTTTAAGGGCAGATTAATTTTTAAAAAATGTGATTCAACAAAAATATAAATCTCTCTTTCAAAAATTGACAAAAGAAAGAAAATCGCCATTCGTGTAAAATGCGGCTAATACAAGTCAAATACTAAAAAGGACATTGAAATCATTATCTTCATAGAATTACCCATAGGTAAAATAAATGTAATAAACTTGGCAAATGAAAGAGAAAGGTGAGTTCCTCTGAACTCCCCCGACATGAACATGTGTGGGTCCTAGCCGTTCTGTTTTCTTAGGTAGCCTGTTAAAATGCCCGAACTCAAAACACTTCTTTTTCCAAGATGGCGTCGATGAAGGATAGCGACACCGGCCTGTGGCTCCATAATAAACTGGGATCAACGGACGAACTTTGGGCGCCTTCTAGTATTGCTTCACTCCTTACCGTTTCAGTTATTGACAATATAAGGCTGTGTTTTTCGAGTTTATCGCCTCCGGTCAAGCTAAAACTTTTGCTTGGGATGCTGCATCTTCCACGGCGGACTGTTGATGAGGTGGGTACTGACTGCACTATGCCACTTGCTATAACTGACGGAGCACTAGCGCTAGCTTCCTATCTCGTTAGCAACTAGCTAACGTTAGCTCGTTGAGGTGGGTTTCTGCGGCAAGCAACCTTGACAGTCCTTAGCTAATGTTTCGTGAACGAGAAGTACTGTAGTTATAGTTTTGCAATGTTATCGGGCACTGTGTTTACAAGATAATCCGATTAGTATAATCGTTAAACTGCACACACGTATACCTAGCAAACGTTAACTAACTGGCTACCTAGTCGCATAGTTATGCACTGTAGACAGTCAACATCATTATACCGTGTTTTCTTCTGTACTACTGGTACTGACAGTATTCTGTGGCAAGGAGCCCAGCATCGATTGGTTTCTTGATAAATAAATTGGAAGTGTCAACGACAGCCTGGAGGTAGAACTAAAATACCATTTGGCTAGGCTAATTATTTAGTGATCGTCTTGTGATTTGTTTACCTAACGCACATGCTTTTCTTTTACAAACATCAAGTTACTTAACTAACCCTAGTCCACACTTTCCAATTAACCTGTTTGTAGTTTAGGCGTGATTTTTCTGAGAATCATGATGAAGTTGTCGGAGCTTTGTTAGTCCAGGTGGTTTCGCTTGCCTGCCAGTTTGTGCCATTTTGGAGGGCGTAACCAACGTGCTACAGTAGTAGGTCACAGCTCCAAACTTGGGGACAGTACATTTTGCTGTTTTATATCGGCTAGTAACCAAACTAAATATTAAACTATGTTAATTCTGCTCTTAGAGGTTGAAAGCAAATTGCACTCTATACAATGTGAAGAAATTGTTTTGTTTACCAATTATATTTAACTGCGGATTAGGTGATTTAATTGGGTACTTGTACACAATTAGACTGTACATTTACGGTGTATGAATATGATGCAACCTGCGTAATCTGTTATATTATCACTGATGTTAGATCACAGTTCTTTATAATCACAGGGGTGATTTCGGAGGTATACATTCAGCCTAGTCTATGAACAAAAATTAATTCCAATGAAGATTTTCCATTGAGCTAGATTTTCAGTTCAGGACTAATATTAATCTGTGAATGGGAAACTATGGGTTAAATTACTTTTTGTCATTAACACAGTACCCCACAATGTCAAAGTGAAAAAAACATTTCTTGAAATGTGTGTACATAAAAAAAAAATTATATATATAATGTACATCAGTATTGTGACCCTTTATTCAGTACTTGGTTGAAGCACCTTGGGCAGCGATCACAGATTTCAGTCATCTTGGTTATGCCTCTACCAGCTTTGCACACCTGGATTTAGGCAGTTTCTTCCATACTGCTTTAACTCCTACCTGCATCCATCTTCCCCCATGTGCCCCTGCACTACAGGTCCTATGGAAATAGTTACATTTTGCCCTATACCCTGTGCATGAATTGCTTTTGTCCTACTATGAGCTGCTCAATAAAAATGATGTTAGGAATCTAATAGTGTCCACAATCACCACATCACCCCAGATGAAGGAGGCCCTGTCAGAGATCATCCAACTCGCCACAGTGGACTCCGAGCCCTGGGTCCTGATGGTGGCGGACATCCTCAAGTCCTTCCCAGAGACGGGCTCCCTCAACCTCGACCTGGAGGAGCAGAACCCTAACGTACAGGACATCCTGGGGGAGCTCCGGGAGAAAGGTGGGTATTTTGCTAGAGGTCAGGGGGCCACAGATCAAGGGTCACATGAGTAGCAGGGGTCATTGGAGGTTATGGTTTTGGCTTTGCCAGTGGTTTGTCTATAGTTGTGTAAAGAGTGTCGAGTTGAAATATTAGTTTGAGCCTATTTGTGATACCTCTTCTAGGAAGTGTATGAGACCCGACTTAAACCGGTTGTTTTAATGGACTTGTCATTTTGTGCATTTAATGCATACTAATGTGAGCATGTATTGGGACAACGTCTGCCTGTTGGTCTCCATCACGCTTCTTGGTTGACATGCTTTTTGTGTTCAAGCTCGAGTTTCTGCAAAAATACTGTGTCAGCCGCTCACAAAGTGATTTATTAAGGCATTTTATTCATTGCCCCCCCCCCTGCAGTGAGTGAGTGTGAGGCTTCGGCCATGCTCCCCCTGGAGTGCCAGTACCTGAACAAAAGTGCGCTCACCACCCTGGTGGGTCCACTCACGCCTCCCGTCAAACACTTCCAGCTCAAGAGGAAGCCCAAGAGCGCCACCCTCAGGGCAGAGCTCCTGCAGAAATGTAAGTTAAGACCTTTCCCTCCATATGCCTGCCTAGGTACCTGTCAAACGGGGCCTCCTCATCTCCTTAATCTACACATTGTCCTCATATGGGGCCAAATGTATCAAGCTTCCAGGAGTGCTGTTTAATGAGTTGGTCCCCAGGTTTTACTGTAATCTTATTATGATCCCGCTACCAAGGAGGAAGGCATTCCCCAATCTTAAATTCTCCATATCATTCAGCCCCCCATTACTTTAACTGGAGATTATCATCAAGTCAGCTTTAGTCAAGAAAACGGGATTTCTAGAAAACCTATTTTAGGAATAAAAAACTTGTGTAGAAAATGTTATCCATTGTAACATGTTTTGCTACTAATGATATAAGCCCCGTGACACACAGTCCTGTTCTGTTTCAGCCACAGAGACTGCTCAACAGCTAAAAAAGACAGCCGGAGTGCCATTCCATGCCAAAGGAAGAGGCCTGGTGAAGAAGATCGACACCACCAGTGAGTTTAAAACACACACTAGTGTGTTAAAAATCATTGAATTGGTAAAATGTATTTCTAAGGCCTGGAAAAGATCTGGAAAAGTATGAATATGGTGATATGGCGGTGTGCCACATCACCTGCATGTGACAAGTAGTGTGTTGCTCTAAGGGAGAGGAAGAGCGGTGAAGGGAAAGAGATGAGGATATATTACTGCAATGGGTAGGAAGGCACGGCCTGTGAAATGTGATAGGTTCATAACATTAGCTAGCTAGGGTTTTCTAGATGAGAAGCTATTTATCGCTAATTATTATGATATGTGCATTTTTTTATGTTTCGTCGACGCCATGTTGATGTACTTTTTGTGAATAATTCATTTAAACAAGTTTTTCTGGTTTTTTCTTTACCAGCACCTCTCAAGGGGATCCCCAAAGCCCCGTTCCGCAGCCCCACCACTCCCAGTATGTTCAGCCCCCCCAGCAATCGCACACCCATCGCCCCAGCACGGACACCCCTGCGCAAGGAGAGGGGAGTCAAGGTACTGTCAGATAGGCCACAGCCTCGTGTCCTTTGAAGGAACACTTCACACCAAGTACTCAATCATAACGGTTTCTTCATCCTGTAACCAGTCTATCGACATGGTAAGACCAATCTCTGGTTTTGTTTTGGGACCGTGGACCGACAAAACCAGAGACCGCTGTCTTACTTTGCCCACAGACTGCCTATACCGTAACAAAATTTATTTCCAAGTAGACAGAAAGCGCTGTTGAAAGTCATTTTAAATGGATGCGTTGAGAGAGTGACACTGATTGATCTCTCATCTCCAGTTGTTAGACATCTCAGAGCTTGACATGGTGGGAGCAGGAAGGGAGGCCAAGAGGAGAAGAAAGACGTTGGGTAAAGCTTTCTGTTTCTGTTGGCGGTCTGTGCAGCTTGCAGTCTTGTCCGTTGTTCACCCTCCTTCTGACCTTCCTGCCGCTGTCTCTCCCTCGTACAGAAACGGAGGCTGGGGAGAAAGCGGCCAAAGAGGAGGCCGTGGTGGAGAACGCCACACCTGACTATGCTGCTGGACTGGTGTCAACACAGGTAGGACCGGGCAGCGTTGTCGTTCTACGGATCGGAGTGACGTGCTGACGTTTAACCTACTCCTCCTGTTGTTCAGAAACTGGGTGCGTTGAACAACGAGAGCGCCCTGCCGTCAACGAGTTACCTCCCTGCCACACCCAGTATGGTCCCGTCCTCTTCCTACATTCCCAGTTCTGAGGCCCAGCCAGGTGAGAAAGCTGCATGGCCATGCCATCGAAAACATGAACTACAAGCTCCACTCACAGTCTGGTCTAAAATGAGTTCAAATGGAAACAGTATGTTAAGTGTGCGTTTGTATGAAATGCACCCGGGCCACAGAGTTTCTTAAATTTTGCCGGACCGTGTAAGCGGCGCCGGCCAAGAAGAGCAAATGTCTCTGACTGACTGAGTAGCCGTTGTTAAATAGCATATTGGTTTAGGAAGCGGACCTGTAAACGATAGGTCCCGTGTTCGCATCTCCTCACAGGCAAAGTGAAGAACGCACTATGAATTATTCCATATAGACGAAAACTTTGCTGGCTAAAACCTTCCGTATTTACATTATCGTAAGTTTGAAATAACACAGTTTACGGTTATATTGAGACTGTTTCTGGTGGATTTTTGAAGTATGCATCCGTGCATGCGTTTCGGGACAGGATAGACAAACACATTTGCTGACTACAACATACAGTAGTTACATTATAGTAAACCTTAACTAAAACCGTTATACAGTTATATTGCAACGTTTTCTGGGATGGAAAAGTTCATCTTCAGTCTCTCTAGCAACTGCTCAAGTCTTATAATTATTCCTAGGAAGATAGTAGATACTTGTAAGCCTATTACTGGCTAATAACCTGTTAAAACGGCCAGTGGCAAAAGCCATACGATTCATAGACGCTATTATGGAGGTAAATTTAATAAGAAACATTTGTTAGTCTAAAACATTTCTCAAAGGTGTGCCTTGGCGTAGTGGTTAAAGACAGTACCTCTCACGTGGAAGACCTATGTTCGAATCTATTGAGCAATGACATTTATACATTTTAATTGTTGGCCACAATAAATCTACGTTATAAAGTATTGTAACCATTTCTGGTACCTTCCTCGATTCTCTCGTCTTTTCACTTGATGAAAAAGTTAGTTATCGTCACCTTTATTGATGGTTATTGTAATAATGTCATTCACGAATGAAAGAAAAAAGTATGTTCTTATGTCATGAAATGAAATAGCTTTGGAACTCTCTAGCAATTGCTCAATTCTTGACTATTCCAGTAAGTTAGTAGATACTGGTAAAAGCCTATAACTGGCAAATGCGCTGTTAAAACGGCCAGTGGCAAATGCCATACAGTTCATAGACGCTATTTGTGGTGAAGGTAAACTTAGTTAGAAACATTGGTTAGTTTAACTGTATCAGTATCATTTGAATGTCCGATTAATTAACTGTTGAAACAGCCAGTGACTAAAGAGAATTTGTTCAGGGTAGAAACAAGAGGCTGTACTGACACCCATCAAATGTACAGCTCTGTGGTGTCGTGGTTAGCTACAGTCTTCCACGTGGGTGACCCGGGTTCGAATCTCAAGAGGGCAACAGGCTAGCTGAACTAGGCTTCCCTGGTTTCTTGTTCCAACTGAAGTTGAGAATTTAAGTGTAAAATTACTATCTGTTTTTTCCTTTTTTTTCTATTCTCTGGTTAGCTGCAGCAGGGTAAAAATAACTAGCAATTTGGCAAGGAGAGGCAAGAACATTCTGCTTCATTGCCAATATCTTGGGTAGCGCATTAATATTGTCATTTTGCCTTTTAGTAAAGCCCTTGGAATGTGTTTTTTTATGCGATTGACAGCCTGAAATTCCCTAGCATTTTTTCCCTCATCGAATACGTGCTCTGTTCCATTTTCCCGCCCGTCTTGTAGCGAATGCGGGCGGTTTGGGACGTGACGCCCTGCAGTCGGGTCGCCAGCCCGAGGAGTCGGCCCCGCCCAGCGCTGCGGCGGCCACCACTGTCATCACCCTCCCCGGCCAGTTCAAACAGCGGACGGCCATGTACAACGCCAGCAACACGGCCGCCAGCCCCACCGCCCCCGCCTCCCCCAGCACGCCGGCCAGCACCCCCGCCAGCAGCAACGGCCCCCAGGCTGCAGCTACTGCCACGCAGCCCGAGACTCCTGCCACGCAGCCCCCGGCTACCCCCCAGGCCCCCACGCCACAGCAGCCACAGCCCAAGAAGAACCTCTCCCTCACGGTCAGTTGGACCAAGTCTCCGTCGGGATTCGGCCCAAGTTACATTCATGCGAACGTTAACTGTGACGTTTTGGATTGTATTAGAGTGACTGTTGTAAACTGTGTGGTTTTCCCTACAGAGAGACCAGATGTACGCTGCTCAGGAAATGTTCAAGACGGCCAACAAGGTGACAAGGCCGGAGAAGGCTCTCATCCTGGGGTTCATGGCTGGATCGAGAGGTACTGTGCTGTTTTTGACCCATTTCCCCATCCAAAGTTCACCCAGCGTTTCAGTTTTGTTCCGTTGGGCTCACGGTTAGTAACGCGTTATCGATCGCATATGGTTTCAATAAACGAAACGGTCTTCGACCTCTCCGCCCCCCCGCCGGGCGATATCTCTAACTGTCCCTCCTACCTCCTCCAGAGAACCCGTGTCCAGAGCAGGGGGACATCATCCAGATCAAGCTGAGCGAGCACACAGAGATCCTGCCCAAAGCGGACGGCACCGGCAGCACCACCATGCTGGTGGACACAGTGTTCGAGATGAACTACTCCACGGGCCAATGGACCCGCCTCAAGAAGTACAAACCCATCACCAACACTTCCTGAGGTCGCTGCTGGTTGGGACTTAAAACACACACGTATAAACACAAACACATACGTTTTTGCACATACACGAGCAACAACATACGCAGGCCACCTTATTGGGCGGCCAGGGACTTGTTTTCTCACACACACACACAC
>JACXGJ010012727.1:0-17409 GCA_016801105.1 Esox niger
AGCATCATTTCCAGTCCCCAAACACCTTCATATCAGAAACCATCCAAGCATCATTTCCAGTCCCCACACACCTTCATATCAGAAACCATCCAAGCATCATTTCCAATCCCCACACACCTTCATATCAGAAACCATCCAAGCATCATTTCCAGTCCCCACATACCTTCATATCAGAAACCATCCAAGCATCATTTCCAGTCCCCACATACCTTCATATCAGAAACCATCCAAGCATCATTTCCAGTCCCCACACACCGTCATATCAGAAACCATCCGAAGGTCCAAATCATAATAGAGCTCATAAATTCTGGTGGGTGTTGTACTTGGCCGCTACTTTAGCCATGATGTTGTATATGATGGATTGCATTTTTAGCGTTTTTTGACAACCAGAGGTGTTATTCTCCCATGTAAACACTGCAGAAAATTCTCAACATTTCTGACTCATTGCAGCCAACATCCAATGTTCACAGAGCCACACTATAATCCTTATTTTAAAGTTCACTATAATCCTTGTCAAAGTTCACTATAATCCTTATTTTAAAGTTCACTATAATCCTTATTTTAAAGTTCACTATAATCCTTGTCAAAGTTCACTATAATCCTTATTTTAAAGTTCACTATAATCCTTATTTTAAAGTTCACTATCATCCTTGTCAAAGTTCACTATAATCCTTATTTTAAGGTTCACTATAATCCTTATTTTAAAGTTCACTATAATCCTTGTCAAAGTTCACTATAATCCTTATTTTAAAGTTCACTATAATCCTTATTTTAAAGTTTACTATAATCCTTATGTCAAAGGTCACTATAATCCTTATTTCAAAGATCACTATAATCTTTATTTCAAAGTTCACTATAATCCTCATTTCAAAGTTCACGGACGCGGATTAGCATGGAGCGGCACAGAAATCGTTAGTTCCCGTGGTTGGGTAGCAGTGGCCCGCGGTAAATGAGTTCCGTTTAGGTCCTCATCAGGGAATTGTCCTAATTAGTTCCAGGTAGAATATATTGGTTCCAGATTGAACCTTTTGGTTCCTGGCAAAACCTTAGACCCCAAAACAATTACTTGGTTTAGTGTTTAGTGCTGTGTCCCTAATTGCACCTGTTTCTCTGTGTGGTTTACTCGTTTTCAGTACTATACAGGCTGCTGGATATACGCACTGTTGTGTCAGTATGCAAAGAAGTTAGCTCCTTGGGATTACTGCCTCTCTGCCGGTCAACCATTGTCAGCACTCCAGCATGGTGACATACCGACTGCGTGTTGACTTGTTAGTTACTAAGACAACAAGGCTAACAACAAGGCTAACACTCCATTGTTGCCTAAGCAATACAGAAGTTAAGAGGTTGAGAGCTAGTGTTAATTCCTTCAGCCTGTTCACCTCCAGTAAACGAATGGAGAGGCCGCAGACGCCGTGAGTGAAAACGCCGGCAGTAAATCAAAACAGGTCCTGGAGACGTAACTGTCTTTCCCTACAATGCCTCTCAATGGCTCAAGCACGTTGGTGTCCAGTTGGCTACATACTGACTCTATTGTAAACACTTTAGGTGCCATTGGATCCTGTTGACTCTGTGGACGTCTGTATTATTAACAGAAAACTAGCCTGGTTCTTTAAAGAGAGAACCCAGGGCATAGCGGGGAGGGAGAATACCGTTCCCCTCAAATGCATCCTTCCCTCTAGTCTCCGCCCCCCCGAAGAGTTGCCGGAATAGAGCCTTGAAGGTCATGGGATCAAAACGTATTTACTTTCTCACCTCTTGACCTCTCCCTCTCAGAGTCTTAACAGTGTGGCAGTAAAGCATCTTTTGTGTCCCGAATTCCAGTGTCATTTAAAAAAATACAGTTTAGGTGTCAGCTTTGACCTTTGTAAGGGAGGACAACCTGTGGTGAGGTCTCTGGTTACTCTTCATCACTTGTGTGTGTGTGTGTGTGTGTGTGTGTCTTCATTTGGTAAACCTTTCCCCCTTAAACCACAGGGGGACTTGCCTTAGAGTTCCACACAGCAAGACGAGTGGGGTCTGTCAAGGAGGAGGTGGTCCACCAAAAACAGAGACCTCAACCCTCTGCTCTGAGCCTTTGTGACGCCATCCTCAGTTCGATGTGACGTTGTTAATGTTTCTCTGTGGGAGGCCTGGTTCTGGTTCCTGGACCCACTTACTTTGTTAGAAGACAGGTGGACACAGGACACCTCAGAACAGGAGGACTGACTCACCGTCTGTGCGGATCAGTTCCAACAGCATTTCAAATGACCTCCAGACTCTGCCTTAATCATCCTGATTACCTCCACGTGGGAGAAATCTGTACCTACAATGATTAGTTAGAAACAGTGGTATGTTTCCACACACTGTTAGTCAAGGGGCTAATGACCTGTTGAGTCATTGGGCTGGGTTGCTATGACAATGGGCTAGTTTGTGGAGCAATCTCTGTTAAACCTTCAATGAAGCTTTCGAAATATTAGAAACATATCGGATGATCAATAAAATTCTGGTTCTGGTAAAATCGTGATATGACAAGAACCCTGGTACAAATTCTTTGCTAACTTTTATCTTTTCAGTGGTCTGTTTCGTTTGAAAAGGCAAGATGAACCCCGCACACAATCCATCCCATAATAGGTGTCCTTCAAGACACAGCAGCAATATCTGAGGGAGTTGGACAGCTTTTTGATGTGAAAAATGGGGATGTTTTGCAAATTGCCGGTTTCGTTCATTGTGCCGCAATGGGCGTTTTACTGCAATTGCGATTCTCGGCGTTTCACATTAGCACCGTAGCCGGAGAAGCCAGAGGCTGGTCCACAACAGCCTTTCTTTACCACACCCCTTAAGGTCATGTGTGAGAAATGCTGCTCTTGGTTTTTTCTTCTTGAACTTCCCCTTTGGAACAATCGTGGACCGTCGGTCGCAGCCATAACGACATGTTGTAATCCCCTGTGTTGTTTATAGTGGAAACGGGCGAGGAAACCCAACAGGCACTCAGCACACCTGAAGACACTCTCCCCTGTCACCACTATTAAAAGCTGTTTACACACTTGCCTGCTCTGTATTAACTTCACATCTGGTAGCACCTTCAAGACATCCTCCGCGAAGAAAGAAATAAAGGAGGCGCAGGACGTCTGTGGACGATCATTGTATGAGACAGGCAGTGGTTATCTGGTTGAATACCGGGCCTGCCTAACGTATACAAACACAAGGAATACTTTCTGCCATCCCATGAGGGCAGCAGGGGGGTTGTTGCTGCTGGTTGGGGCAGGGAATGATGTTTCTAGGAGTAATGGAGTGGGTGGGGCTCTGGTATGGCATTGGAGCGATATGCAATGAAAACACAGGTGCAGAACGGCATCAGAGAGCCACGACCCTGCGGGATTGACAGGGAAATAACGCAATAGAAAATAAACAAGGCCCAATGGATGAGTATAAGCGGGATGTTCTCATTCATCTGACTTTTTATGAGATGCTCTACGCGAAGGGGAAAAAATAACAAAAACCATTAACAGCACCAGACGTTCCTTGCCCTGTCAACTGAATGTTGGTCATTTAAATGTAATGATGTTTGAGATATATGTTGCTGAGACCTGTGGCTGTATATTTCTGATTCAGGCTAGAGAGGTTTCTAGCTATGTTTTAAAGCATGTAGCTAACCTCTGGTGTAGTCGTGTAGTGTTGTTGATTGGGGCCGTTTATACGGGTACAGGCAGGTCTTCTCTCACGGGACCCCTACAGTTCCGACCCAGTTGATAACCTTCCTTTCCCAGAAGCCTTCCCACTGTTTCCCCTGAATGCACTAATTGCATTTTAAAAGAGGAGGGGATTGTTCTCTCTAGTTAACAACATTAATGGAATCCATGAAGAGAAACATTAAAATCCTGGAGTGCCTGCAGCTGCTTTGTCCTGGGGCTGTGTTGGCCTGGACAGGGGACAGTTTAATAAATGCCGTGGAGCTGCTGGATCCAGGTCTTGGCACAAACAGCCCAGCCAACTGAGCGCTCTTCTGATTATTAAAGGTTTTAAGAGATGCAACATCCTCTTAACCGGCGTCCCACTGGGACTCAGAGTTAGAATTTTAGTCCTAAATCAAGTGGGGAATTTCAGGAATGAAGCGGAGGAATCCAACAGGGAGTAAAATCTCCAAATGACAAAGGGACGCATCGCCCATGAAGATCTTTTTTTTATGGATTTAGAGAAAGGAGCACACAGATGTGGAGGACAGACAGTGGTTGGCAAAATGGCTAACACAGTCTAACAATAAGAACGAAAAAATTATCACAATTCTGCCCCCCGTAAACGGCTACTAACAGGGGAAAAGTATCACGGAAAGCACACTTTGATTAATAAGGAAATGACTGGAAAAACCTCTAATAGGGTACATTATTATGTAACAGTGGCCCCCAGGTGACATTTCACTGGTGTTTTAAGTGTTGCTGACATTGGCCGTGTGTCGGATTCGCTCCGATGGAAACCCCTTGCCTTCAGTATTTTAACTCCTGCTACTCATCCCTCAACATGTGCTGACTCTTCTCCTCCCAGCACCATGAGGGGGTTGCTAGGATGATAAACACCTCCCCTATCAGCTCCAACAGGCTCTCCCAACCCCACCCCCACCCCCGTTTCCCCCACCCCCGTTTCCCCCCCTCCTCCACAGCCCCTCCTCTGCCACTCACAGACCTTCAGCAGAAAGGCACTGTCCATTAGCCGGAGCGAAAACATTTCTGAAAGTTCCCTGAACAATGCGAGCTGCCAGGGATGTTTGCATGAACAGTTCCCATTAACACAGCTTAACATTGTTTGAGTAAATGCTTAGGAATATTGAAAACACTTGTTTAGGAAAGTAAATGTTTAGGAATATGGAATACATTACTTTAGGAAAGTAAATGTTTAGGAACATGGAATACATTACTTTAGGAAAGTAAATGTTTAGGAACATGGAATACATTACTTTAGGAAAGAAAATGTTTAGGAACATAGAATACATTCGTTTAGGAAAATAAGTGTTTAGGAATATGGAATACAATAGTTTAGGATAGTAAAGTTTTATGAATATGGAATACATTAGTTTAGGAAAGTAAATGTTTAGGAATATGGAATACATTAGTTTAGGATAGTAAAGTTTTAGGAATATGGAATACATTATTTTAGGAAAGTACATGTTTAGGAATATGGAATACATTATTTTAGGAAAGTAAATGCTTAGGAATATGGAATACATTATTTTAGGAAAGTAAATGTTTAGGAATATGGAATACATTATTTTAGGAAAGTAAATGCTTAGGAATATGGAATACATTATTTTAGGAAAGTAAATGTTTAGGAATATGGAATACATTAGTGGAGGAAAAACATAATGAACTGTTCTGAAGAAATGCGCTGCTGTTGTGTTGATTCCACTCTGATCTGGGGTGGGATAGTTTCATGATGCCATCCAAAATTGAGATTGCGTTACGATGTAATGTCTCTTTTTTTCACACTTCCAGTTCAAAATAATTATCATACGCTATCTTAGCTCTTCTATCTAGTGTTTTTTTGTCCATCTGTTTACTAGCAACAAAGCATTTAATAATGGTTATGAAGGAGCCAAGGGGTAACTCCAGCATTGGGAGCCATCGTTGTGTGATGGGAAGCACGGTAAGTAATAGCACTTGGCCGAATCACAGGGATCATGCCACAACTTGAAAACATTCGCAACCTTCCTGGACCCAATCTAAGCAGAGCTGTGAACACAAACATGACACAGCTGCAGCAGAGCCACAAAATAACATATTTCATGACCCAAGGACAACTTGGCCCGATCGTACCGAATTTCAATTTAGCCAACTCCTAATTTCTGACGTTAAAGTGGCAGAGTAAACCCGCGTGAAGAGCGGCCAGCCGGTCAAAGGGAACGGTTTGTAAAACCTATTTACTATGCAGCGTGTGGCTACCCGGGTTTGGCCGGGGCGCAACCGAAGCACCAGAGGCCACATTCTAATAAGCAGCACTTGTATGATTGTGAAACTGCAATGGTTTGATGGATGTGTGACAAGGAATTTAACAAAACTCCTGGATCCAAAACCTCAGTTACTTGACATGCAGCCAAGCACCATTCAGTGACGGACTAGGCTTTCCTACCAGGTGTCAGGATCATAGAGATGGACAAGTCTTCCCTACCAGGTGTGAAGACCATAGAGATGGACAAAGCTTTCCAACCAGGTGTCAGGATCATAGAGATGGACAAGGCTTTCCTCCCAGGTGTCAGGACCATAGAGATGGACAAGGCTTTCCTACCAGGTGTCAGGACCATAGAGATGGACAAGGCATTCCTACCAGGTGTGAGGACCAAAGAGACTGACAAGGCTTTCCTACCAGGTGTCAGGACCATAGAGATGGACAAGTCTTCTCTCCCAGGTGTCAGGACCATAGAGATGGACAAGGCTTTCCTACCAGGTGTGAGGACCAAAGAGATGGACAAGGCTTTCCTCCCAGGTGTTAGGAACATAGAGATGGACAAGTCTTCTCTCCCAGGTGTCAGGACCATAGAGATGGACAAGGCTTTCCTACCAGGTGTGAGGACCATAGAGATGGACAAGGCTTTCCTACCAGGTGTCAGGACCATAGAGATGGACAAGGCTTCTGATTACCTCCCAGGTGTCAGGAACATAGAGATGGACAAGTCTTCCCTCCCAGGTGTCAGGACCATAGAGATGGACAAGGCTTTCCTAACAGGTGTCAGGACCATAGAGATGGACAAGGCTTTCCTACCAGGTGTCAGGACCATAGAGATGGACAAGGCTTCTGCATCTCTCCCCGATGTCAGGCCTGTAGAGATGAGCAGAGGGCTCCGGTGCACAGCGCCATTGAGGATATTCGCTGTTTTGGAACATACCACAGGTTGGGACTTCTGTTTTTTGAGCAGGTATCCCACAGTTCTATCTGGGTCATTAGGAATAATCAGTGACACTTCTGAGTCATCATATCGGAACTGCTACCATCCGTAACATGTGCAACGGTCTAAACAGCCCAGTCTGTGTGGTATTATGTAGAAGTCCAGCCCGGTTTGAAACACCGGTACTGGGCCTGCTGCTATCATTGGATTCCAATAACCTCTCCCCAAGAAACATCTCCCACATTCACTCTCACACACCTGTCTAGGTGATAAACTCCCTCCTACTGGTTCTCCAAACACACACTGTGTTGATCGGAATCCTTTGATAGCCGGCCACTCGGATTGTTAGCATTAGCCAATAAACAACTTTCATAAGCTAATAAGAAACTATTATTTGCTAATAAGCAACTATTATTAGACAATGAGCAACTATTATTCGTTAATACGCAACTATTATTAGCCAATAAGATACCTGTACAAGTAATAATGCACATTCATGATCTGTAAAAATTAGCGTAACTTTCTCACTAGCAAATGTAGGATTGAACCTGCTCTCCTACACCCCAACTACTCAGAGGAGCAAACACAAATAGCGACCTACTTTTCCCCTTTTCTCAACTTTTTCTCCAGTGCAAAAGTGGAAAGGAATTATTGGAACTGCTGTGATAATCTGATCGCGAGTACATACGAGTATCAACTGTGACAACAGTTCCGATTGCGGACACAAGGATGACGAGATGGGCACGCATTTAGAACAGCCCTTTATCAATCTCTATATTCAGGAACCACTTTAAAAATCTCTATTTATCTGTTTCCATGTAATGTCATCCTCTCCGTCACCCTTTGAATCAGGGCTTTGACATGCAGCCCTAACTCTAAGTAGTGATGCTGTCCAAGCGAGTGTTTGTTTAATGTTTCCCTCTACAATCTCCTAGCAACTCTTTCATCCACATCAACTGTCCACAGGGAACCACTTCTTCAACAGTTGGGAGACCTAATCTGAAGATGTTTGCACTCAAAGGTTCTCCAAAGAAAATATTGACAATTTCAGTATCTTGAGAGGAGGCTAAATCAACAGAGGTCCATCCATCCACGGCTTGAATTGTTTTCCACCTCCATTTAAAACAGATGCCGGCCAGCTCATCGTCCACCTTCTCACTAGATAATGTCTGCCTGGGTCTGAGAGGGGAAGCCACAGTGGTAGTAGTGTAAAATATCTTGTATGTGTATATTCTGCTGTGTGTCTTTCAGAGAACTGGTTCCTATTAGCAGTGGCACTGAAATAAAGGGCCCACTCATGTCACGGCACAAAGGCTGTGGGACGTTGATGGGAGAAACCATAAAAGTACATCTTTGGAAAAATTATTTTCATTGCTTAACTGTCTTGAATACAGCGAGACACGGAATGAACAGACACGCAGTCCGACACAGGAAACTGCCTGAACCAAGATGAAAGGAATTAGCACAGCGACAAATGACTCCTGACATGTCAAGCTGACTTCAGCTGAAAGCCAAGTAATGAGCAAGGTGGATTTCCAACAAGCAGTACTTAAATTACCTGAACTCAAAAAATCTGCCTTCTGAGAAATACCTTCCAGTTTCTCTGTGGCTCTCCTTTCCATAATGTGTTGCCAGTACGGGTTCTTCATGGTGGATGGAACACTTTTGTATTTGTCCTTAACTCTAATACATTCTCTCAGGAAAACATTACGTATTATTGGGTCAGGGGTCCAGTCTTGTGGTACAGGCCGAGGACACAGTTACATGGCTTTCATGGGGTCTTTGCTTGATGGTATGACGTCACTGTGAGGGCATTGGAGTTTGAATTGCTTGTGGTAAAATCTTAGGATTTCAGGGAACCGTTTACCTAATCTTAACCAAATAGTCCGAACCCCCTGTGTGAGTTCTCCCGAACAGTTATTTCACTGCTGTCCATCTACTCCAAACCATTCAATGGTCAGTAAAACTGTTTATTGGGCAATGTTTTGTTAAGACAACATTCAAACTTCTCAAGACCATCCGATAAAACATTTCTTTGTGTCTGGTTTGGTCATCCGATGTTGGCACCGACAGAGTCCCAACTGGCAACCTACACCCGACAGAGATCCGGGCCAATGTAGTGCACTATGAAACGAGCAGGAGCGCAGTTTGGAACACAACCCAGAGTACACAGGCGGAACAGAGGGCAGCCTGGGAAAAGTCAACAACACAATATAATGTCCAATGAGTTCCAGAGGTCCCCGCTTTCCAGACAACATCACAGGTGTCAGTCTCCCCACGGGAACCACGGTGCGTCCTCGCGAAGAGCGTGAACTTTGCTCAGTGCCACACCGCTGACGGGACTGGAGGCGAGGGCAACGCAGCCAATGTGGGCCGTGTTTGCTCTGAAAGGTTACAGCTTTCAAAGGCCAAATCGGCCTGGTGAGTCGGTAGGCAGAGACAACCGTAAAGACTTGTCGTCGGCCTAAACACCCTAGTAAGGCGCATTAGCAGTTACGGGAAGTGGTGTGGTGTAATGTTAACTACCTGGAAACCAGACAGTGCTGGCACGGTGACCTCTCACTGCTACGACTGAAACCTGCTCAGCATAGCTCCGTGCCAAGACCTTGTTTAAGACTTTGTTCTTAATTGGATCGCCGGGTTAGAGGGAGGTTAAATGAAACTCACTGAAGCTGCACTGCCTGGAGGAAATGGAAGAGAGGTTCGGTAGGATGCCAAGTTACGAAGCCAAGAGCGTGTTTGGCTGGACTCTCGCCCTGCTGCTAACCTGCTGCCACCCTCTTCTCAGATCGAAAGGATACAATGAGACAACAGCCTATCAGGTGACATCGCATGTGAAACGGGGTTTTGTTTTGTGATTGGTTGGTTAACTGCAGTGGGGATGAAGATGTTTCTCTAGAGGCTGGTAGGATCGCTTTCACATGAGGGCCAAATAAACAGTAGGCTGTGTTGCTGTTTTCAATTCCGTTGCCATAATAACACTTCGACATGGTTGCTTTCCACAGACCCCCGTAATGGCTTACCGCATCGTTTGAAGTAACTGACTACACCTTTTCACACCCATGCACTCTCCATGCCTTCAAGCGTGTCATCAGCACACTTAAACCTTCACTAAAAGCTATAATCTGAGATTCTTTTGTTGGCAAATCCACAGCCTGTCATATTGCCCTACAGCTCACCTACAGCTAGGGAAATTCTGCCATTTTTTAATTAATTCCCACTCTCGGTCTCGTTCTTCCTCCCTCTCTCTTTCTCTCTCTCTCTCTCTCTCTCTCTCGTTCTCAATACAAAGGTTCTGCTTAGTGAGATCTGGAAGCACATTTGACAGCCATTACAGCTGTGAATCCAATCTTTTGGAGTAATATTTTTAAAAATGTTGCCCAACTTTTAGGGGTAAATCAATTTTATTACAACTTATTATTTTTTTACTGCTCAAGCTCTGTACATTTATTTTGATATGATGGTAATAAATTGTAATTTAACAAAGTTTTGAGGATGAATTGTTCATGAAAACTCAACCCCCCCCAAAAGATTTAATCCCAGTTAAGGTTGTGATGAGAAATAAGGGATTTGAAGGGGACCTAAATTATAAGACAGGGGTAAAATCTTCCTTTGTGAAAACCTAATCTGCCTCAGTTTTATAAAAAATCGAACCTGCCTCAATCTTTTGAAAACCTAACCTGCCTCAGTCTTTTAGAAATATAACCCGCCTCAGTCTTATAAAACCTAACCTGCCTCGGTCTTATAAAAATCTAACCTGCCTCAGTCTTATGGAAACCTGACCTGCCTCAGTCTTATGGAAACTTAACCTGCCTCAGTCTTTTAGAAATATAACCCGCCTCAGTCTTATAACACCTAACCAGCCTCGGTCTTATAAAAATCTAACCTGCCTCAGTCTTATGGAAACCTGACCTGCCTCAGTCTTATGGAAACTTAACCTGCCTCAGTCTTTTGAAAACCAAACCTGCCTCAGTCTTATAAAGGTTTTTTGAAACCTTCAAATTTTAAAGCCAAAGAGACTAGAAAGTCTTTTAGGTAATGTTTAGTTTAGTTGAAATGAGACAAATATTCAAAAGAAAACACTTAAAAAGGCTGAATGCACTTCTTCAACTGCCCACATGCTTGGATGTCTAGTGTTTCATCAGGCACAGTGAATACAAAAGGACAAAGGAGTGATAGAAGTGAAGTCCCGTTATGGTCCCAGACCGTGGAGTTGACCTCGTCAGGTTGACAAGGCACAGACCCTCCAGACAGTAGAATGGACGGCCTCTGACCAACCTGGGGCTGTCCAAACCACACATCACCAGTCCGACAGAGCAGATATAAAGCTCAAGGCCCTCCTGGCCTTCCGTCCCTGATTTGATTACCGTGTGTGCATCCTGTATGTCACCCTATTTCTTGTCAAGTGCACCACTGTTGCTCAAAGGACTCCGGTCAAATTTAGCAACCTATCTAGGGGGTAGGATGACGTTTAGGATGCGGTTAAATGAATCAAAGGATGACGTGGTCACTGTCCTTGACGCTGCCTGTAATGTTGTAATTCAACAGGGTCGTCCTTGACAACATCAGATCTGAAGCTGATACACTGCAAACAGGCGGTCAGACCCATGACTAAGGCGCACTGGTTACAAACCATCTTTGTAAGTTTGTATATTTGATTACAATTCCGTGTTGTTTTTTTGTTGTTGAATCGGTCGAAATGTTCAAAAACACAGTGTCTGAGAAAATGTTAAGTACTGGCAATATGGTGAATAACATATCATGGGAAAATGATCCAATACAAGTGTAGGTGAAATGGGCATTCTTTTCCTCTGACTGTGAGTTAATTAACTTCGTGTTTTTTCTCGTCGGAACGGGACGTCTCGTGCGTCAGTCGGAAAACAAAGTTGTGGGATGGGATGTCATAACATCCCCTGAGGGACTGACTTCCTTCCCAGTATCAACTATCATCCACAGATCCGCATCCTCGTTTTTTAATCAAGGAGTCATAAAGAGGAAGTGCCAGCGCATTGATGCTAACTCTTCTCCCAACACTTTAGTGACCAATCTCCACAGAAATCAGGACTCAAATCAAGACTCAACTTGGCCCAGATCAGATAAGAGCTGTTTCTCTAGTTGTCTTTCACACGCTAGACACCAAGACAGCCTCCCAAATAACACCCTATTCCTTGTAGCACACTACATCTGTCCCAGATCCATGGGGACCCCATTTGGTACCTACTGTATCTATATTTCCTGTTCAATGGTCTGACAGGTCACTGAGGCCAGTCCAGACTCCCACCTGGGCAGAGAGCCACAGGCCTTTCCACTGTGAGGCCGGCTTTGATAAATGTTCATAACAAACGAGGAAAACAGTTTACTTCCCCTTTTCCTGTTTGAACAATGAACTCAAACGCAGTGGCATAGCACTTTATTTCTGCACTTCTGAAATAGTCATAGTTCAGACAAACAGGTGTATTTCAATTGGTTGAAACATGTGGAAATCGTACAATCTTTGACTTTAAGAGAAGAGGCACCATGTGGACTAGCCAATGACTATTAAAGCAGCTAATCTGCCACTAATCCGCCAATCGGTTGGCTGTGTCTACACGAGGGCCATGTATATCCCATTCCAGTCATGCATCCCAGATGTTGTACTTCTGACGCTGGCCTCATGCAGTGGCTGTTTTGGACCTGCCAGGAGAATAGATATGTACATCAGTACGACTGAGATCTGCCCTTAGAAGCCAACAGCCACCCAGACTTGCTGTGAACCTACAACCTTTCGCAGAAACCCCAAGACCCAGACAATCCCGCTATACATACATTTCCTTTTCAGATCTCTCAGGTGGGTCTCAGCCAGTCGAGGAAAACCGCACTAACATGAGGAACTATTAAGGCCTTCTCGACCCAAAAAAGTATTTCTTATAAAAGGCTGTAAACAAGGTCTGTGACTCTTATGACCTTGTTTTGTTTGACTCTCCACCGTCTCGGCTCTGTAGTCCAGTGGAGTCCCGGTAACCTGTCGTTGCAGTGCAGATGTCCAGCCCGAGCCTATGCCCCAACTCGGCATGTTTTCTCATAAACATGGTGGCCGGAACCCAAGCACTGTCCGGCCAAACCCTATGTCACCAGACTCCATATATCGCTTGGCATTCAGAGCTCTCCACCCTGCTGCGACAGAAATGCAAGCATCCAACAAACTGCCTGGGTGCTGTGGAAACAGACTGAGCAATGTTTTACAGGGAGTAAGGTTTTGTGTTCGGAGAATGTTTAACACTTAGTGTGAGCTGAGGGGCATGTGTTTTGCCTATATCCCTGTGGACTTGAGGGAGAAAAACAGGAGAGAGGAGGAGAGGGTGGGAAAAGACGAGGGCAAGGGAGGAGAAGAGATACTGGGGTGGGTAGTACATTGGACACCCCCTTGTGTGATGTCTCTCCCCCTTCTCCTCTTCCACCTCCTGCTCCTCGTCCGCCTTGGGCACCGTGACCCAGTGATCCCTGTGGTTCTCCGTAGGCAGCGGGTGGCAGCGCTGCTGATTGGGCGAGCAGCATTCCTCTAGCCTGTTTAAGGACGCCATGGTGGCAGTGTGGAAACGTAAACTCAGCAACGGCTTAACGGGGCCCGGAGTCCACACTGAAGAGAGAGAGGAGGGCCGAGGCGGTACGATGGGGGCTGGAGGTGCAAGAGGAGAAGGTGGCGTTGAAAGCATGGCTAAGGCCATGGAGTTAAGGTAACTTACACATAAATAAACTTAAGCCCTGATGAGCCAGCTAAAGGGGAGTTATCGCGCCTACATTAACAGTCAATGCAAGACCTTGGGTGTGAGAGGATAATCGTGACTGTGCAAATTAAACCGTTCCACAGTTCACCCCTACACCAAATAAAACAAGAGAATTCAACACCATTACAAAAGTAATGATTTTCGGAACAAAATAATAATACGGAAACCACAACATTATTACTCCAAATTGTTTTGCAGACATTCCGCTAAACTCCCCCTAACCTCTATGCTGCAGACACACTGCTACACTCCCTGGGCACACATTAAACCCCCTTCACGTCATTAGGGGGGTCATTCTGGTCCAAAATATTCACTTTATTAACAGTTCTAAAAAGAAATGGAAATGTGAACTGCAGAAATACATTGTTAATGTAGCTTGTGACTTAATTAGCAAAGTCATAGTTGCCTGCGGCGACCCAACTCGCTAAGGAACACTGGTTTTTCCATTCCTTCCACTGGCCATGGAAGACTGGATAAACTGGCCCTGGAAGACTGGATAAACTAGCCCTGGAAGACTGGATAAACTGGCCCTGGAAGACTGGATAAACTAGCCCTGGAAGACTGGATAAACTGGCCCTGGAAGACTGGATAAACTGGCCCTGGAAGACTGGATAAACTGGCCCTGGAAGACAATGGAGAAGACTGAATAAACTGGCCTTGGAAAACACTTGAGAAGAATTAATAAACTGGCCCTGGAAGACTGTGATCGACTGGATAAACTGGCCCTGGAAGACCGTGGTAGACTGAATAAACATGCCCTGGAAGACTGTGGTCGACTGGATAAACTGGCCCTGGAAGACCGTGATAGACTGAATCAACTGGCTCTGGAAGACTGTGATTGACTGGATAAACTGGCTCTGGAAGACTGTGGTAGACTGAATAAATATGCCCTGGAAGACTGTGGTAGACTGAATAAACATGCCCTGGAAGACTGTGGTTGACTGGAAAAACTGGCCCTGGAAGACCGTGATAGACTGAATCAACTGGCTCTGGAAGACTGTGATCGACTGGATAAACTGGCTCTGGAAGACTGTGATCGACTGGATAAACTGGCTCTGGAAGACTGTGGTAGACTGAATAAACTGGCCCTGGAAGACTGTGGTAGACTGAATAAACTGGCCCTGGAAGACTGTGGTAGACTGAATAAACTGGCCCTGGAAGGGTATGTTATTGGTGCTCCATAAAATGTGATGTGTTGGTCTCCAGAGCCTCTTAGGGGCTCTTTGTGTTTGTGAACAGAGCTCCAAAACCAGGTGACATAGGAGGCTTTTCTTTGGCTTTGTCTCTCTGTATATGCATGAGCATCAGGTAAATGAGTCTGACTGAAGTCTGACACATCCTTGCCCATATCACAGTAAGTGGTCTTGAACAGAGATCTCACAGAGACAGTTAGGACCTCTGTACAGTGGCTGGAGACAGAGAAGGTGAGAGATGGGATGATAACGTGTTGCCTTAACACAAGCAGCTATTGTGTTGCCTTAACACTAGCAGATAACGTGTTGCTTTAACACTAGCAGATAATGTGTGGCCTTAACACTAGCAGATAATGTGTGGCCTTAACACTAGCAGATAACGTGTTGCCTTAACACTAGCAGATAATGTGTTGCCTTAACACTAGCAGATTATGTGTTGCCTTAACACTAACAGATAACATGTTGCCTTAACATTAGCAGATAACATGTTGCCTTAACATTAGCAGATAATGCGTTGCCTTAACACTAGCAGATAACGTGTTGCCTTAACACTAACAGATCACGTGCTGTGTTGAAACAGGTGCATAATGTGCTGTGGCGATGGGGATGGATAGAGAGGGAGAAGGAGAAGGAGGCAGAAACATATGCTGAGATATTTGAAAGACAAAGGACAAATAACAAGTGAAAGATTAAAGCAGAGAGAAAGAAAAGCAGAGAGATGTGCAGCCGCCAGGTCCGGCAGTTTAAACATCCTCCACAGTGGTTCTGCTGGGAGACACATCGAGATTTGTTGATTTAGTGTGTGTGGTGGATCCTCGCACGTCAGAGAGGCGCTTCCTGCCTATGGCTTTTTTTAGGCCGCAAAATGTCTGTTTATTTGTCCGAGTGTTAGTTATATCACTGGCTCTCATTGTCAGAGTCTGTGTGCATTCCTGTCTGTGAAGTCGCTACTGACAGTTGGTCTAAACTGAAAGGAGATGGTGGTGATGGGAACGTTGGTTTCTTAGCAAACAGACTGTCGGTGGCATTCTACTTTCTCTGGTTGTTTGCCTGGTGTTCTATTATCTCTGCTAAAAAAGTATCAAGGACACCTCAAAACATACCCAATCATGGCCTTGAGACCAAGGTTGGTCAGTAAAATGTTCCAAGACTCAGAAAGACTTATATACCCGATATGCTGCAGTCATTCATAGAAATGAAGCAGCATCAACATGAATCACCAAAATTGACAAGTGCATATTTGCCTGCAAACAAATGACACAGCAGTCCCTAAAAACATTACATCCATCAGACAGCTGGAGAAACAGCATGGTAACAGTCACATTAGATAGACAGCTAGACAGACACATAGGCTACATGGTATCAACAGAGCCAGTCAGATCAGACAGACAGCTTGGTAATAACTGAGCCAGTCAGCTCAGACAGACAGCTTGGTAATTACTGAGCCAGTCAGATCAGACAGACAGCTTGGTAATAACTGAGCCAGTCAGCTCAGACAGACAGCTTGGCAATAACTGAGCCAGTCAGATCAGACAGACTGTTTTGGTAATAACTGAGCCAGTCAGATCAGACAGGCAGCTTGGCAATAACTGAGCCAGTCAGATCAGACAGACAGCTTGGTAATAACTGAGCCAGTCAGATCACACAGACAGCTTGGTAATAACTGAGCCAGTCAGCTCAGACAGACAGCTTGGCAATAACTGAGCCAGTCAGATCAGACAGACAGTTTTGGTAATAACTGAGCCAGTCAGATCAGACAGACAGCTTGGTAATAACTGAGCCAGTCAGATCAGAGAGGCAGCTTGGTCAAGCCTAGGGACAGTCAGCCATTAACTCCATGCAGTTATAATGACTGGTGTTCTTTTCCTTAACGCCATCTTTTTCCACTAATCATGGGGTACTGTGTTTCTCCAGGAGGGATAACGGCATAAGGGCCCAACGCTGTAGGAATGTCCTCTCCTTTCCACATCCTAGGCCAGTTCTGGCCGACTGTTAAATGACAGATCTCAAAGCTTATGAGGTGCTGCTGAGTTCGGCCTCTGCTCGACTGATGTGGTGTTCAATCGCGGTATGTTTGGCAACGTTTTCAGGAATGTTTTGATGAATATGTATTCTTTATTACCTGTGACCTGCTACTTGGAACGCGTGATGATGACGAAGACCAGATAAAACATAATTTTACACTGAAACAACGTTACAGAAACACATTTGGGTCACGGTGACACTGTCAAACGTCAAGAATAAAGGATCATTTCATTGGGATGTGATTTCTCAGCCAACAGTGAAATCATGACTTGACCTCCCCACAGGCACATATCACCCTTGGGCCTTCCTTCCTTTCAGACTTGGATGGTCCACGTTGGAGAGAAATACTCATTTACAGCCACGGAGTGTTTTAACAGTGACCCGGGGCAGTGGATTCAGTCACAGAGTGTTTTAACAGCGACCCGGGGCAGTGGATTCAGTCACAGAGTGTTTTAACAGCGACCCGGGGCAGTGGATTCAGTCACAGAGTGTTTTAACAGCGACCCGGGGCAGTGGATTCAGTCACAGAGTGTTTTAACAGCGACCCGGGGCAGTGGATTCAGTCACAGAGTGTTTT
>JACXGJ010012728.1:0-17464 GCA_016801105.1 Esox niger
GGGTTGATGGGGGTGATGAGTGTGATGGGGTTGATGGGGGTGATGAGTGTGATGGGGTTGATGGGGGTGATGAGTGTGATGGAGTTGATAGGGGTGATGCGTGTGATGGGGTCCACATTCAAAGATGTCTCATAAAGCTCATTCCATTTTCAGACTGCAGATGAGGGATGTTTGGGCTTTTACAGCCTTTCTCCAGTTTGTAGGTGGAAGTAGACCGTACAACTTCCTACATGCATGACGGGGCGAGGGGGTGTTTGACTCCCAGACCCATCAAATCCTCCCTAGGGAAGGTTGGGTTGGTAGCCCCAAAGCCACATGTTACCCCCTACAATGTTTTTTGCATTGACATTAGTGGGATGTCAAGCCATGGTTGGGGTGGCCAAGCTGCATTCCTTGTCTGTATCCAGTCAACAACCTGGGGGGGTCTGTCCTTAAGAGTGGGCTTCTGGGTTCTATCTCCTCCCTCTCTCCTCCTCTCTCCTCCCTCTCTCCTCCTCAGTCTATCGTGTAGGATTAATAGGCCCATGACTTGCTGCAGACAGTCACGGAGGGTTTATGAAGTGTGAGCTGAGTGTGTTGATGAGTGATGTCTGCCACAGTGTAATGGATCAGAAGAGACAGTGAGGTAACTCCACAACAACATGGTCCGATATGGGAGGCATCCACGCGCTCGCACGCACGCACGCACACACACACCACACACGCACGCACACACCACGAACCCACGCACGCACGCAGGCACGCACACACACACACACTGCATGGCTTCTTTGTGTGTGAATAGGTCTATTATGAGGTCATGGAGAGCTGTCATCGATTTCTCCTGCATCAGTGGAAAAAAGCAATCCCTAATTAAACACTGTTGTGTGTGTGTGTGTGTGTGTGTCTGTGTGTGTGTGTATGAGTGTGTGTATGTCAGCGTCACTCCACACTTGCATCAAAACTGTGGAATGTCAACCATTGTCCTCAAACACCATCCAGCAGACACTAATATGATATAATATAGAATGAAATCTCCATAACAAAACCTGTAAAAACTCCACAAAGGCTCTATGAATAATCAATAACTAAAGGACATGTTTGGATGCAGTTACTGTTGCTAAACATGGAGGTAATTTCAATAAAAAAAATTTAGGTGGTCAATCTGTTAACATGTGGTGCAAAAATGAATAAAGGAAAATGCAAGACCAGACAGTGGGCAAATACTTTCCACGGCGACGCAGATAAGTGTGTTTGAGTAAGTACAGAGTGAGGGTGTACAGACTGATGCAATATCTCATGTTACAGGTAAACTCAAAGCAACCTGTTGAAGAGGAGGCCCACTGTTTTTGAAGGTAAACGAAGTGTCCGGTGTTTGCAGAGGGAGAGCACATAGGGAGTGTGTGTGTGTGTGTGTGTGTGTGTCAAAGGACCGTGTTGTATGTGCTGCAGGTGGTCATCAAAGACCCGTAGGAGAGGGAATCTAGCATGAGAGAGGCTGTGTTTTCACATGAGGGGCTTGACTTGTGACTTGAGTGTGTTTGACCATGAGAAGAGCCTTACACACCTATTTGGAGTTGATGGCTTAGTGCTTTTGAAGTAGATCATTCAAAGGCACATAACAGCAAACAAAATCTAGACCGGTGTCCTGGAGTCTGGGGGAGTTACATTTTCCACTACATATAACCGTCATAAACACTGCACATAACCCTGTCATAAACACTGCACATAACCCTTCATAAACACTGCACATTATCTGTCAGTGGGAGCCTGTTCATACTCACCCGCCAAACCAGGGCAGGGGTTAACTCCATTACATACGGACCCCAATCTAGGTTCGGGGATCAAATCTACTACATCACACATTGACCCCAGACTGCAGTGTCATCCATAATTCATATCAATCCATCAATCCATCATAAAATAAAATATATGCCATAAAGCCCATTTTTTACATTATCAGTTGTCACAAACTGTTTTTACAAAACACCCAGCCTGAATTCCCAAAGGGCCATCTACAACATGTTTGATGGACAGTAGCTATGAAAACCTCCCTAATACGGTCAAAACTTAGGAAGAAACCTAGGCAGTGCTCTTCGGCTGTGCCAGGTGAGCATATAACAATTCATTCAACAACTATAATTCACATGTGCCTCAAATTACACTATACACATCATACCAATCAACGTAGACCAGAAAAGGCCTGTCATTCATTCTCCATGACTACAACTGAATGAGTGCCAGAGAAAGGAGACATTTACCTCAGGACTCTTCAGTGTTCCAGGGCTGGTTGTGTTTTAGCTTTTGCATAGGCAATATTTGTGAAACAACACTGCCTCATTGTGGTGACAATAGGGACTACACGATGTAGAGGCTGAACTGGAGTTTTAGCATAGTCAGAACACAGATAGAAGCTAGAAAGCGGGCTTGTGCTAGTTGTTTACTAGTAGTAAGAGAGAGACTTTTCTAAAGCACAAGCCTACTGTACATAGTATGTTAACGCTGAAAACAATGAGTCCTTCTGTCAGTTGGTTTTTGCAGAAGATGTAGCTAATGTAGTCCAACTGGGGCTAAAAAAAACTGATTGGCTACTACTGGTATATTCAACTGGATCTGTACAATGTTTGACTAAACAAATCATACAAGTTTCATTGAAAAGTTCAGTACATTTCACCTGACAGAACCAACCCCAATCTTACCTGTACAGGCCTACCATCTTCTGAGCCAATCATGGTCCTCCATTCCAGTAAAGATCGCTGCAGGTTGTCCAATCCTGTCTCCCAGAGCCGCACATATCCGCCCATATCCACAGTGACCACGCCCCCCGATCCCAAGCTGGCCAACAGCACATCGGAGTCTGACACTTTCGATATCCACGTTGTGTAGGGAGAGACACTTAGAGACCTGTCAATCAGATGAATCAACCAACCGAAATACAAAGAAAAAAACCGAGGGTGTCAGACCAGATGATCAGACGATTCAAATTCAAATGTATTACTCCACTTGACCAATGGGTGATGCACTATCGTTTTAACTAAGCCTAATCCCAAATCCACTCTAGCCTGAAAACCCTCTGTAGGTCAGAAGGGATTAGGTAGGTACCCTGAGAAAGGAAGCCCCCGTTTACTTCCATATAGTTTCCCATGCTGAGCTCTTTATTCACCATTCAAAGTCGTACTGATGGAGGGGGAAGTCTTTTCTTATTAGCAACATGGTGGTAGCTCTAACTAACCCCCTGACAGTGCAGGTGGATCTCGCCATATAGTTTCCACCGAGAAAATCCTGCAAAGGTGTATAGAAAAAAGTGTATTTGGGACTGTGTGCTACCAGACATACCTTGGGACAGGGATGTACTTCAGCTTCTGGGAGTTCAAGTCAGTCACCTCCAGGTAGGCCGAAGTCATTGGCGGAGTGACATCTGTGTGAAATGCATACACACACCCACACACACGCACGTACACACACAAACACGCACACACAAACACGCACACACAAAAATGGTTGAGCAGCCATGTTGAAGGATATGAAGTCTGCTAGGTGACTCTACACGGGGCGATGTTCTGACCTGGGGCAAAGACATCTTTAAGGGGCACCTGTCCAGGTGGGAGGGCCCGGACCACCTGATTGGCCGACAAGAGACTGACACAGTTTGTCCGTTTGGCCACGCTGGTCTTTAGTCCACCCCGGAAGAAACTTTGACCTCCCAAATCTCCAGCTCTCATCTCTGAAAGGTCTGTTTCTCTCTTAAAGCTGTACACCTCATTGGGGGACTACAGAGAATGAAGGAAGAAACATGACAGGTTGAGGTCAGTACTTCTGAAAGAAGTCCTGATCAAGGGAAATGTCAATCTCTAATTCACAGCCTTGAAATCTCTAATAAACGGTCATATCATCTCTTATTAACAACCATTACATCTCTAATAAACGGTTATGTCATCTCTGATCCACAGCCATGTCGTCTCAATTTCACGGCCATGTCATCTCTAATAAACGGTCATGACACCTCTAATCAGCATCATGATCTCTAGTTTCTGACTCCATGCAGAGCGCCGGTGTAGCCCTGTTGGCAGAACATTACGCTTACACCACCAGTGTTCTGGAAATATGCATGCACTCACTACTGTGTCACTCCTAAGACTGATTCATTACTCAAAACGTGTATTTTTGTCATTTTCCCATCTCCAATAAAAATATCCTAGTGATGGCTTAAGTGAGAGTTGAACTGGTCTGTCACCATGAGATCGGGGAAGCCCACGATGATGCGAGCGTAGGAGGAGGTGTCGGACATAAGGCGGTTGGGGGAAACGATCTTCTGACCCAGGGCTGCACTCAGGTTCTCATTAGGCAGCTGGCCACAAGCCACGGTCTGGGGAACACAAGACCCATCACCTGGAGCGGGAGGAGGGGCAGGAGGGGGAGGGACAAAGTTCTGTTAAAATGAACAAGGAGGAACTCTCCTCAAATAAGGAATGGCTCAGAAAGTTGACTAACAGCCTAAATTGACAGAGAATTCTATCCACTACATGTGGAGCAACAATTCACCCACATTTGCTAAGAGATGGGGGGCTGGGCGGTGTGTTTGATTATCCGTTCTTTTTTTATTTCCTTTATTAATAGAACAACATTTACTGAAAGTTATAGTTTCGGGTCTCCAATTAGATGACCTCTATGGAGGACAGCCATGTCAGAGAGCGGAACAAAGACCAGACAGTTACTATGGACTTGATTTAAAGTGTCTGGTGTCCTGTCTCAAATGGCCGGTCCAGACAAGGTGTTGTCTGCCTCATCAATATCCTCCTCCAGTAAATGTCAGATGCAACAAGACGTCATTCCTCCACAGCAAAACTGCCTTTAACGGTCCAGTACAAGCAACTTCTGCTCCTCGGTAATTGGTGATAACTCAGATATTCCCATGATGTCATAGAATAGCGCCTGATCGTGATAAAGGACATTACGTTTTGTGTCAAAGTGATAGGCCCATTAAATGACTCAGGTCTTTAGCTAATTGCGTCTGTGCATAAAGATGACGACCTGAACTCTCCGCCTCTCCACCAAATCTCCTTGACTGAGCTGATTTATTGCCATGAACTACGTCCGGAGCGGAAAAAGGGGCGTCGTCAGGCCTTTATTTACGGTAAACAACGTAGTATTTCCTGGTTCTACCTGAGCTCGCTCCATGACCGGCGCTGGCGCTGTCCTCAATGACACTGTGAAGTTGACACACGCCACAATCCTCTGCTCCCATGTGCATGGGCTTGGTCAACAGAAACTTCCTACAAAACAAACCCCCCACCACATCAATGACACGATGATAAGATGAGAGGCCGGCAAGAAAACAGGAGGTTCAGGAGAAAAGGAGAAAGAGGAGAACAGAGGAATAAATGTGAATACATGAAAATGGTCAAGAAGAGGTCATGGAAGGTGGAGAAGACAGGGGTGTGTTTACATGTTGCTGTTTCTCTCCACCAGTAGCCAGCGATCTTCTGCCACCAGGAAGACCTGGCTGAGGTTGATGGGAAGGGAGATGGTGTGTACCTGGCCTTCCAGGACATCCAGGACATCCAGCTGGTTGCTACAACGAGACAGAAGGACACCTGATCAGCTGGCAGTTTACGGAAAATAGGTGGAGAGGCAGATGACATGGTCTTACCCGCCCTCTTTGTAGAACAGGAGCCAGTTCTGGTGGGAAAACTCACGGCACATTTTATGCCCTTCCTGAAAAAGAAAAACAGATCAGGTCATGCGTTTATGTTCTGTCCCTGAACATCTAGCGCGTTTGAATAAAGTGGTGTAATGGATTTTTAACTGGAATAAGATCTTCGTCAGAACAGGAAATGATGTGTCTAAGAAACTCACGGATTGGTCCTTGCTGCTGCTCCACCAGTTGGAGGCTTTTGAGGCAGGTTGTTCCGTCTCCTGTGACAGGATCAGTCTCCTGACCGCCCCTGTCATCAAGTCCAGATGTAAGACTGTATTACTCTGTGACGAAACACAGAGGGGGATGAGGGAGAGGAAGGGAGAGTGAATGGTACAGACAGAGATAAAGAGACTTCCTGGGTTACTGCAGTCCTCTGGGGTGGGAAGTGGCTTGAGCCTCCTCAGAAAAATACTGGAGTCAACACAGCGCTACTCAGCAATACTGCTAAAAGGACTCTTATAGGTGCCTGTCTAAGTTGTGCTTAACTGTATCTACGGCACCAGGCTATGTAGAACTGTGAAAAGATGATTGAAAAACGTGTTACATACATTCACACACCACAAGAGGGCACCACTATCTTGTGTTAATCTGTGTGTCTGTGTCTCGGTGCGTGTTGTGTGTCTGTCTCCATGTGTGTTTGTGTCTCTGTGAGTGTCTCCACAGTATGTGCTATTTGTATTTTCAATCTATTTTAATAGATTTTGGGCTGCCATAACTTGGGTGTAATAGTGTATTGCCAGCTAAGCCGAGGCTTTTATTCCTGAGACACAGTGATTGTGGGTGAAAGCTGAACAGCAGAGCAGAGACATCCAAAACATCATAACATCCCTGGACCAGCCACACCTTTCTAACTCTCCTACATCCCTGGACCAGCCAAACCTTCCTATCTCTCCTACATCACTGGACCAGCCACACCTTCCTATCTCTCCTACATCACTGGACCAGCCACACCTTCCTATCTCTCCTACATCCCTGGACCAGCCAAACCTTCCTATCTCTCAGACATCCCTGGACCAGCCAAACCTTCCTATCTCTCCTACATCCCTGGACCAGCCAAACCTTCCTATCTCTCCTACATCCCTGGACCAGCCAAACCTTCCTATCTCTTCTACATCCCTGGACCAGCCAAACCTTCCTATCTCTCCTACATCCCTGGACCAGCCAAACCTTCCTATCTCTACTACATCCCTGGACCAGCCAAACCTTCCTATCTCTCCTACATCCCTGGACCAGCCACACCTTCCTATCTCTCCGACATCCCTGGACCAGCCAAACCTTCCTATCTTTCCTACATCCCTGGACCAGCCAAACCTTCCTAACTCTTCTACATCCCTGGACCAGCCTTCTCCAGGCTCTGAACACTGCTGGCCTCAATCATACACAGTAAGTGTCAGGCTTTGAGTAAAACTATAACCCACTTCTTCTCTATCTTTCTGTTATTCCCTATCATCTTCTAGGCAAGAATATTCCCAGAGGACTCTTCTCTCCTGAAGCTCAGCAGCTGTGAAACACTTTGGAGACATCGACGAGCGACTGTCCTGGCTGTGTTTTTTGCGTGTTCCCCTACCTGCTCCTCGTGCAGTACCACCTGCCCCTCCAGGGGGCTGCCCAGGGCTGCGACCGTCACGAAGGGCTGCCAGACACCACTGATGGTCCTGGGGAAGACGTCGTAGAGCTCCATGCAGCGGACCGTGTCACCCCTCTCCGTCATGGCGAACAGACTCACAGGGTTACATGTGGCCACGTAGATGGCGTCTGCAGCGGACCAGAGGGCGTGTTAGTGAAGCCCGGGGCCTCTTCTCAGGGACCCCCGGCTGGTCGGGGCTTTCAAAGGACTCTGTAGCAGTCACACCATATTCTGATTGTGTACTAATCATGGAGCTAATCACTTGCTAACTGAATCAGCTGATATACGTCAAGCAGGCGCCAATGAGGTTTTAGAACCGTTTAAAATCATTTACTGGCCTCTCTTTTCCAGGGTTTCTGGAAAAAGGGTTAAGCAGCACGATCAACAGCGCAAGAGCGGAAGCCTCACTTGGTCACCTTGGGGTTGTGGTGTTTCTTGAAGATAGGGTGCGATAGGTTTAATCTGGTCGGTTCAGGGATTCCAAACTTACTGTTTCTGGCCCAATGGTCTGACATGTGAGTTTTAAACCCATTTTGCCATGGCTCATCCGACCTTATGTTCCCTCGTGGGGAAAGACAACAAGGCAGACGACGCGGCGACTGAACTCGTACCATTGCTGCTGGTGACGTCACAGATGATGTTCACCTCGTTCATGGGAATCTGCCAGGTTGCTTTCTCCTCAGTGAAGCTCAGAGCTCTAGACTCCAGTCTGTCGCAGGGGAAGGCCTGCACTCGCAGGAACACTGGCCCCTAAACACACACACGCACAGACACACGCAAGGCACACAGGACATTCAGGACACAGTCACGGACCTGACACACTCTCTCTATATCACATAGCTGTTTGGCTCCCACTTACATCATAATGATAAAAGAAATCACCCAAATGGCCCTGATCAAATGTTTACCTACCCTTGAATGTGTGGCCTTGTTACCGACACAAAAGGTGACACGCACATGCAATTAAAGGTGAATTTCCCATAACTGTGGCTTTTTAAATTGCAATTAGTGTATGTGAATAAATAGTCAATGAGTTTGTTAGCTCTCACATGGATGCACTGAGCAAGCTAGATACTGAGCCATGGGGAGCAGAAAAAACTGTCAATAGACCTGCGTAACAAAGTTGTGGAACTTTATAAAGAATGAAAAGGATATAAAAAGATATCCAAAGCCTTGCAAATGTACCAAAGCCAGTCGGTACTGTTCAATCACTTATTAAGAAATGAAAAATTCAGGGATCTCTTGATACCAAGCCAAGGCCAGGTAGACCAAGAAAGATTTCAGCCAAAACTGCCAGAAGAATTGTTTGCGCTACAAAGAAAAACCCACAGGTAAACTCAAAAGAAATACAGGCTGCTCTGGAAAAAGACGGTGTGGTTGTTTCAAGGAGCACAATTCGATGAAATTGCTGCATGGTTGAGTTGCCAGACGGAAGCTTTTACCGCACCAATGCCACAAAAAAGCCTGGTTAAATATGCTCGACAACACCTAAACATGCCTCACAACTTCTGGCATACAGTAATTTGGAGTGACGTAATTGCATACAGTATGGCATACAGTAATTTTGGAGCAAACTTTTGATCCACGTTTATCTATGGTATGTGTGTTTAAGTGTTGTATCGGTGTTGTATTCATCCAACATGTTAACACTTGTTGTTACATAAAGCGATCCTTGGGAAACCAAACAGTGTTTCCAAAGAATGTGTCATTCTTGGACATCCTGCGTTGTGCTGGAGCAATGTAATTCCCCTGCAGTACAGTAAGTGCAGTCTTCACACTGGTCCTTCACCACCCTGGTCCAAACAATTTGGTGGAAGTATAGGCCAGATGTTGTCAACTGCTTCTTCAGGGTTCACAGGAAACTGCTAAACTCGTCCGGCTTAATCACTGGGTTTGCTGGCAAGTTATCATTTTTGTTTCGTTCTTGTGTTTTTAATAGACACAGTATATCAGTTTGACTTTCTTTTCATTCATGTGCTTGTTCTTGGACAACTTATTCTGGTCTCATGCAGTTGTACAAAGTGGTGGGTTGTCAGGAATAATTCAGATCCCTGCCGCAATGGTAAAAGCTCATTCAAATCCACTGAGCAAATTCCCAATAAACTTTTGTCCCTTCTGTTACAGCCTTTGCAAGATACACTGCCAATTGTTTTTGGGACCCCCAAGCACCAATCTCTTACCTTGTGAGCTGTAGGTGAACTAATATATGTCCCTTCAAGTATATACTTTTCAAATGATGACCTGAAGTAATATACTAAGTAATATATATTGAAGTAATATTGGAACCTTTGGAAATGACTGATGACCACTGCAGATTTAAGACCATCTCTGTAATGTCTGAGCAAAGCAATGATCACGAAGGGAGAACTTGAAGGTCAATGGACAAACAGTGTCCTCTGCAGAGTAGCTGTCGTCTTCAAAATGAATAAAAGCAACATCTGTGGTGCCACTGTTAAACACCGACAACAGTACTGACTTTGTTTGGGATGTTGTAGGTATCCAAGATCTCCTTGTATGTGCTGGGTTCTCCAGTATGGTGGCCTTTGTTTTAAACAAACTGTTTACCGTTTGTTTGGAGGGCCCTGTCATTCCCACGTATGACTTCATTTGGCCACCGGACGAGAGATCAAGAGTTTCTTCTCCTTGATTTTATGACTTATTAGAATGTTGCCAGACAGAGCCTGATGAGTTGACATTGTTTAATGTTTATCTTCACTTTCACAGCTTGAATGATACACTTGCCACAATACTGTTGACAGCCTGTTTTCTGCACTGACATTGGCCAAACGATTCTTACTGCTCAGCTGACAAGGATCAGTAGAGGAATTTTGTCACAGGTGGCACTTCATAGCAGACACTGAAACATGACTGGACTGGAAGTGATATTTGTTATGTGAGTTGAATCAGTCCCAAATAAATAGATTTGATACCTTTTACAGATGGAGTTGGAACATTCATACTGATAGTGAGTGTGTACTTTACAGTATTACCTTTATATTGACTGTGTGTGTATTTTACAGTATTACCTTTAAATTGACTGTGTGTGTATTTTAAAGTATTACCTTTATATTGACTGTGTGGGTATTTTACAGTATTACCTTTATATTGACTGTGTGTGTATTTTATGGTATTACCTTTATATTGACTTGTGTGTATTTTATGGTATTACCTTTATATTGACAGTGTGTGTATTTTATGGTATTACCTTTATATTGACTGTGTGTGTATTTTATGGTATTACCTTTATATTGACTTGTGTGTATTTTATGGTATTACCTTTATATTGACAGTGTGTGTATTTTATGGTATTACCTTTATATTGACTGTGTGTGTATTTTATGGTAATAACTTTAGTATATTGACTGTATGTGTATTTTATGGTATTAACTTTAGATCGATAGTGTGTTTATTTTACAGTCTTTCCTTGATATTGATAATATGTTTATTTTATGGTATTACATTTATATCGTTACTGCCTTTATTTTACGATATTACGTTATATCGATAGTGTTTATTTTACAGTATTACCTTTATATCGACAGTGTGCGTCTCTGTAGGGCAGAGCAGTTTGCGCCGGGCATTGCCCTCTTGGTTGATTGTCCAGTAACCTGACATTCTGACCTCTGGGAGCGGTAACCTGAGAGGAAGGAAAGCTGGTGTTAACATGACAAGCACAGACATAACTATGTACAGTCTGGGTATGGCTGAGACTAAGGTTTATGGAGGACTGGATCTGGCTGAAACTAAGGTGTTTAGGAGTCTGGGTCTGGCTGAAACTAAGGTTTATGGAGGACTGGATCTGGCTGAAACTAAGGTTAATGGAGGACTGGATCTGGCTGAAACTAAGGGGTGGCATTGGACTGGGTCTGGCTGAAATGACATTGCTTCATGTACTGCATAAAAACTTGTGTAGTTTTAGTAGATGAGTCAGAAGACATGGGATGCATCTTAATACATCTTTGGTCGTCTTTCCAGTCGTCCGCAATAAAATGAAAATACCAGCTATGGAAAGCAATGGGTCTGCAAGGAGTTTTGTTAGTTGTGTGTGTAATGACTGTGTGTGTAAGGACTGTGTGTGTGTGTGTGTGTGTGTGTAAGGACTGTGTGTGTATAAATGTGTATCTGGCTGACACCCCTTGTTGTGTCTGGCCAGATGTTTACAGGCCTTACTTTCCCATGAATCACTGCTGGGTTTGGGCCATGCTGTTATAGGTTACAGGTGGGGCGTTAGAAAAAACACCACAATAAACCAAAACAGTGTCCAACTCATTATAAATCATCCAACAAATGGAAAAGCTCAGCGGATTATAAAACACACGTTTAGCGCTGTTTGTCTAAATATGGAGTGCCAAGAGTCGAGAGATCTTTTTTTGCTACGACTGGGGCAAAAGTGACTGGGGCCATTTATTCCATGTGTAGACTGTTTCATATCTTATATAGCTGCTCCAGTATTACTATTTAAGTTGTTGTATTAATAGCACAGATTTAATATTACAGCACTTAATAGTAAATTACAGAACTCCGTAGAAGCATCTGATTAATTATTAATCTGTATAATTATCTCATAACAAGGTAATGTTAGGAAAATACTTGTTTCTTCACAGTTTAGACATCAAGACACTTCCACTTGAGAACATTTCACAATAAAAATGTTCAAAATAAATAAACAGGACACAGAAGAAACAAATATTTTCCTTTATTAAAATCTGCACAAATGTTCTAATCTCTTGTATATTTTTTAATCGGTCCTTAGCTGACGTGTTAAAGTGTTCATACTCTCTCTAAACAGAATTAGGAACTGTGAGGTGGTGTAAAAGCAGAGATTCTCACTTGGGAAACATTCCCACATACTTGAAATGACAGTTACATTTACATCGAGGTTACTAGCTGACACTTGTACATTACTGACCGTATACATTTAGTACCTATACATTGAGTGTATTCCAGGATTTTAAGCCACAAAAGGACCCTGGAAACTGTCCTCCATGTCATGTGTGTGAGGATGTGTTCCCTACGTAATCAAAAACAGTCGCTTTCAAATCTGGACTTTCATTGCCAAGAGAGGCATGAATGTGATTCTACATATCAATTATGTGCATAGAAACACCCTATCACACATCTAGCTCATAAATAGGAGATGTAAAAAACTATATTTAAATTGGAAGCTGGAGTAATTATTAATATATATTTTTGTGTTGAGATGAACGTCGCCCTTTAAATGAGTTATGTGTGTGAAGCTGTCTTATCCCTCTGTTCTTGGTGCTCTACTGAGCAGCTACAGTAGGTCTCTTCTCTCCAGACGGGTGAAGTATTTCAGTAATCCGACCCAAAGATGTAAACTTGGTGACACGGTCAGGCGTTTTGACCGCACCCTATTGGCCACCTCATATGACCTCACCACAGCCCTTGGCCTCCTTTGGTGCCCCTCCCCTTCCCTCTTCCTCACTCTGTCATCCCTCTCCCTGTCATCCCACATGTCCCGTCATCACACTTTTGCCGTCATTCCTCTGCTCCTGTCATCCCTGGCTTCCTGTCATTTCTATGTATGAACACTCTCTGTGAGAGGCCAGAGTGTGTGTGTGTGTGTGTGTGTTGTGGCGGTTCCCTGGTGGTCGCGTGGTCTTACTCCTTGGCCAGATGGACGCTGCTAGGCTTGGCTCCGATCGGGATGCCGTGCTTGTGCAGTGCTTGGATCAAGACCTCCCGCGTGTCCTTGTTGTACGAGTCAAAGTCAAAGACGTTCCGCACCACGTTGGCCAAGCCCTCGTCTGGAAACCTCTGTAGGAGAGACGTGCAGAGAGGGAGACAGAGAGACAACATAAGGTGGTGGTGGAACTAGGGATCAGTGTTAGACGCATTTAACCTCAGAACTAATACATCAGCCATCTTCTGACCCGGGCCACGGCACATCCCCTGTCCCGCCCTGCCTGTTGGTCTGACTGTCTGTCCGTAAGTCTGTCCCTCACCGCAAAACGATTTCTTCTCTCAGCCGTCTATCGATACACTACTGACCTAACTTCCTGTGTATCGCTATGGTGATGTGCCAAAAGTCACACAGACACAGCAACCCCACCCCCCACCCGTGTGGAGCATTACCCCCTCCTCTTTTGGGCACCCCACCCTTCACTGCAGCAGAAATGATCAGGTCTTTATGCTGTACAGGTCTAAGCAGTGGGTTGAGGCAAACCTGAACCAAACGGTAGGCCAGTTACATGCAGAAATATTGTATAAACAGCCCGATGCTGTCCAGGGGAGAGGGATCATAAATTGCCAGCTGGGATGTGACACACTGGATGTGCAATGATTTAAACGGAACAATTAACAGCATTATCTGAGAATGTGGGTATTGCGCTGAAGAACTACCTGTCGTTAATCAATCAGCATCCAGAATCCAAACAACTCCTTTTGTAATGGAATATTATTATTATTTGGGGTTATATAATTGGCCAGGGATGACATTGATATAAAGCAGGGGTCTCCAACAGGTTGATCGCCCCAGTTCACCTCTGAGAAGCTTGCCAAACAATTCTAAAAGTAGGCTACATAAAACTGTTGCGTTCTGCGGTCACCTGTCATAGACACGAGGATACAGCAACAGCCAGCTAATCTCTGCGCAACGGAAAACATTGACATTATCTCACAAAAACAATCCTAACATAATATCTGGCCATTCATTCCCTGCTGGATTAACACTGCCTGTCTGTGAAGGTAGGGTGGTTTGTCTCTCCCTGTGAAACATCACTTAACCATAACGTGGGTTGTAGGTTGACACAAAGTCAATCATTAGTATTTGTAATCTGTGCTAATTCCTGCAGCTCCACTAGACCGCCACGTTCCTTTCCCGCTAGACGTGCCCATACAGGGCCAGGACCACAGAAATATCAAAAACAAACTAAAATGTTGACCATGAATGTTGCTGCTTTTCAGTTCCATTTCCAGTGTGTGTGTGTGTGTGTGTGTGTGTGTGTGTGTGCGTGTGTGACCGTAACACCTCTTACCTGCAGATGTTTGACTATGTTCACCACCTCCCTGGTGGAATACGGGTATGTGATGGTGCCCTGGTCGGCCATGGCCCGGAGCTCCCCGAAGGCCGCTACCAGCCGGTGAAGGGTGGCATCGGGCACCGCTGGACCGTACTGCTTTAGCATGGTGAACTCTGCCTGAGGCTTGGGGTTGTCCACTGCATGGCAGCTGAAGATGTCCCCTGCAGGGCGGTTGGGGAAACACTATGTCAATGCGGCGTATAGCCAGGCATAAGCACTTCATAAATCCATCAGTGCTGTTTAGAAATGTGCACGTATGGAGGATGAGTCTGTAACATCTTTATAAATGTGCATGTATGGAGGATGAGTCTGTAACAGTCTTTAGAAATGTGCACGTATGGAGGATGAGTCTGTAACAGTCTTTAGAAATGTGCACGTATGGAGGATGAGTCTGTAACATCTTTAGAAATGTGCACGTATGGAGGATGAGTCTGTAAAATCTTTAGAAATGTGCACGTATGGAGGATGAGTCTGTAACAGTCTTTATAAACTAAGGGTCTTCATTTCCCACATTGTAGAATAATATTGACATAAAGCTTGGACGAAAGGTTGGCACACTCTTTGCATTCTCTTAGACAGCTTCACAAGGTAGTTGAAGTTGGTTAGATACTGCCAAGAGGGTGCATAGCGGTCATCAAGACAAAAGGTGGCAACTTCGAAGAATCTAAAGTTTTAAATGCATTTTCATTTATTTAATACATTTTTTGGAAACTAAATGATCCCAATTAGCTTGTTCATAGATTTGATGCCTTCCCCATTACTCTACAATGCGGAAAATAGTCAAACTGAAGACATACCATTGAATGAGTCAGTGTCCAAACCTCTGACTGGTACTATACACATCCCAAACACAAAATCACATCAATTTCTTCAAATGTAATGAGTGAATGTGTCATCTTTGTCTCACCCAGCGAGCCAAAGAAGTCGTTCCCCAGGAAGGGGAAGCCGGGCCTGTTGGCCAGCACCAGCATCCTGAAGTCTGGGTGCATGACTATGACATTGGGCCTCCCCTCTGCCTCCAATGGATCTGAAGGAGACAAACAACACAGGGAGTACAAAACACACACACACATATGCACACACCCACCAGCCAGAATGGACGTTGACATTCATTAAGCCAACGCTCTTATCCGGATCCAGTGGCCTATGATGGTCTCCAGAGAAGAGGACAGGTACTCGTTCCAGACAAACAGGATGACTGAAGGGGAAAATAGGATGTAGCCCATCGACTAAGGTAAACAGATGTTGGATGTATGAGGCAGAGCCAGTCAAGTCAATCGCAGAGGACAACATCCAAGGCTTCTGTGGTTAGGAACCCATTTGGAAGCAAATGGTACTGTGTGACTTTCCACTGTGACTGAACTTACCTCACACACATCACTGGGCTGAAAACAACACCGCGTGTGTTAGACTGGCCGTACGGGTCACTAAGTGTGTGTGCGTGCGTGCGTTTGTACGTGCGCGGGTCTGTACCAGAAACAATTCTGCGTCCATCAGCCAGTATCATCTCTCCGCTCTCCACCAGGGTCTTCAGAATACAGGTGACGCTAGTGGGGGCCTTGTCTGCCTCGTCTATCACCAGGATGTGACCCGTCTTCACAGCTTTCACCTGAGCGCACGCACACGCACACGGACGGCGTGTGAATACTAATGGTGTAACAGTACACGTGACAGTGATGTAGCAGTCACTGGAAAGCTTGGTACAGACAATGTCCATAATATATCTGCAGTAATAGTGGAATGCTACCGTGTCTCATCATTCCTTCACCAGTAATGGGATGCGTGCAAAAGCCTATCCTCCACGCAGCCCCTGGCACCTGGTCCTGACCGGCCACATAATTAACATGTGAAATAGGTACAAAGCGTTTACAGTGACTGTTCGGATAGATGCACGTTCTGGTGCTTGAGAACAGGGCAGGGTCACAAACTAGTCAACATTCTGGAGCTGTTATGAACTTGCAATTGTTTCGGCAAACCGGTAGTACCTGGTCCAAATAGGCCAGCCTAAAGCTGAACCTGCTGATAGTTTTTGTCTATGGACCTGTGACCTACTTATACTGGGCTTCCAGGTCAACACACAGTCCCAGGCCATCTCAATACGGGGGCTGTGAGAAGAGAAACCCTGTGCTGCAGACGAGGCCCCTTTATGAGAGTCACAAGAACACATCTGGCAGAAGCACTGATGGTGTCGGAGTGGAAACTTGGCCCAGCTTAACAAAACTGTCACAACAGACAATACCAGGAACATTGTGAATACCGCAATGAATGTTTTTTCAATAATTGGCACATGCTGAAAACATTGTGATGCTGTATTGTGTTTACATTAAAGGCAATTTATGTTAATAAAAATATAATAACAAATAAATTAAGTCTTTAACACAACAAAACCTTGCGAAAGCGAAGGGGTTTAAATACATTCAGAAGGCACCATATAGAGAGAAGGAAAGAGAGAAAGTGACAGAAATGGAAAGGTAAAGAGGCAGTGAGAAAGAGACAGAGAAAAACAGAGGGAGAGACAAAGAGAAAGACAGAGGGAGAGAAAGAGGGAGAGAAAGAGAGAAAGAAAGAAAGAGAGAGGGACAGAAAGAGTGAGACAGAGTTATACAGACCAGCGGTGAGTCGTCATATATAATGACTCCATCCCTGACAGACGGCTGTAAGGTCAGGGTCTGGACCGTTGTGTCCCTGGGGAGAGGTTGGAGATAGGGGTCAGTAACACATCCCCCAGAATGATCCTCTCCCCATCCAGGCCTTAAAGCCACAGATGGGGATTTTGGCAATGAGCACTTTCTGTGGTTCCCCAGAGTTGGATGGATGGACGCATACCACTGTTGTCTTCGCATGAAGTATAGAGAAAGCTGCTATCTTCTGCTATCTAGCTTTAGTGCATGGGCTCGGAAGGATAAAGAAAGCTGCTATCTTCTGCTACCTAGCTTTAGTGCATGGGCTCGGAAGGATAAAGAAAGCTGCTATCTTCTGCTATCTAGCTTTAGCGCATGGGCTCGGAAGGATAAAGAAAGCTGCTATCTTCTGCTATCTAGCTTTAGTGCATGGGCTCGGAAGGATAAAGAAAGCTGCTATCTTCTGCTATCTAGCTTTAGTGCATGGGCTCGGAAG